>JABFFC010000077.1:0-209977 GCA_013623535.1 Fusarium penzigii
CCCCAGACCCCGGATCTAAACAGTAATTCTCTTACCCCAGATCAGCTCGTGAGGAGAATTGGTGGCTTGACAGTCATGTTAATTCATACGTTCTAATCCAGCTCTAGATCGCAAAGAGGTGGCAAAGAAGTAGGTAGAAAAGTCATACGCTATAGCGACGACCCATCATCATCACCTGTTCAAGCAGAATTTGGATAGATATAAAGAGCGCTTGTCTTCCGATCATCTCCCAAGTTGGCATCACAATACTCCATTTCCTCATTACCTTGGGATTGACTCTTCACAATCTACTCTGGTCGTCTTTCCCATCATCTCTCGACACCATCCGACATCATGGCCATCACCAGTGAATCCAATGTCCGAACGGCGATGCCAGAGAGCAGCGTCGACACTGACAAATGGTGGAAGCAACGTAACCTCCGCACTCTCAACTTGTTGCTCATCATCCCCATGCTCTCCATCTTCACTCAAGGGTAACTATCTTCCGTCCCCCCACATAGACACAGACATCGTTTCACGCCTTTACTAACTGGTTTTTCTGGTTCAAAGTTTTGATGGAAGTATGATGAACGGGTTGCAGTCGGTCGAATCCTGGCGGTCATACTTTGGTGAACCCAAGGGATCGACTCTCGGACTCTTCAATGCGGCATACCCGATCGGTGGTCTCTGCGCCATCCCTTTCTTGTCCTTTGTTAGTGATACCTTTGGCAGGCGACGCGCTCTAGGCCTTGGTGCTTCCGTCTGTACCATCGGTGCAACTCTGCAAGCCTCTGCACAGAACCTCCCCATGTTTGTCGTCTCGCGAGGTATCCTAGGTTTCGGGGCTGTTTTCATTGGATCGTCTGGTGCCCCTCTCATTACCGAGCTTGCACACCCAAACCACCGAGCCACTGCGACGGCATTGTTCAATACTTCCTACTCTCTCGGATCCATCGTTGCTGCGTGGGTGACGTTCGGAACCTTTCGAATTGCTTCCAGCGCTGCCTGGCGTATTCCCTCCGGCCTCCAGGGCCTGCCCTCGGTCATCCAGCTTCTTGGTCTCTGGTGGGTTCCGGAGAGTCCTCGATGGCTCATTTCCAAGGACAAGAATGATGAGGCTCTTGCTACGCTAGCCAAGTATCATGCAGAGGGAAACGCAAACGACCCCCTTGTTCGGTACGAGTACGACGAGATTATAAACGCCATGTCTTATGAAAGAAGCATGGACCATGGCAGCTGGATCCAGAACTACCTCGAGTTCGTCCGTACCCCAGGAAACAGGAAGCGATTGTTCATTCTCTTCTGGTGTGCATGCATCTCCCAAATGTCTGGAAATGCCTTCGTCTCGTATTATCTCGCCCCTGTCCTTGCCTCTGTCGGTCTCACGACCAGTCTCGAGCAGACACTCATCAATGCCACCCAGCAGATCCTCTCTTGGTTCTCGGCCCTGTACTTTGCAACGCTGCCTCAGAAAGTCGGTCGCCGCACCCTCTTCCTTGCCTCGTTAGCCTGTATCTTTATCTGCCTGGTCAGCATCACCACCGGCAGTGCAGTCTTCGCTGAGAACCCTAACAACAAGGTTGCGGGTGGAGCAGTCGTTGCGTTCCTCTACCTCTTCTCCCCTGCATACAACTTGGGTCTCAACGGAAACTTGGGTCTGTACATTACAGAGATTCTGCCTTTCTACCTCCGTATGAGAGGTCAGGCCTTGTTCTAACTCTTCGCAACCTGCTTCACACTTCTCTGCACCTACGCCATCCCTGTCGGACTCGAGAATATTGCCTGGAAGATGTATTGCATTTTCATCCCCTGGGTTGCCATTGAGTGGCTGGTGGTCTACTTCGTCTACCCAGAAACTAAGGGGCCCTCTCTGGAGGAGATTGCCATTATTTTTGACGGCAATGATGCTAATGCCATGCCTGTGGACAAACTAGACGCCGTTGAGCGTGCCGTAGTTGAGCACAAGGCCTAGGAGGAATGATGTGCCTGAGAAAGGGATAGTGTGAGGAATTTGGTGGATAGTGTTGTGGTCAGCACATATTCACTTGCTGAAATAATCTGTTCTATTGTTGAGCTGCGAGTAGAGTCTGTACTTTTTCAATGACAACTGCAAGGCGGAACATCACCGCAGTATTGAATGCAAAGTGGAAACAGCAGGATACACACCAATCGTGATATAATAAAACCATGTATGCGCTGGCCTCAAAGATTCATTATCATAGACTACGCGTTCTAGATGTCAAAATAATCACCACGGTGCCAGCAGACCAGCTCCTGCAAGCATGCTGACAATCACAGTCATGACGGGCACAAGTCCACGCACAGACAAGACAGTTCCTGCATTGTCAGTATCTCCTGAGCCGTCGCCAGTCGCTTCAGAACCCGAGTTCCCCGTGATCGTAGCAGTACCAGTAGGCGCAGCGGCAGCAGCATCCAAGTCGGACTGCTGAAAAATAAGAGGCAGCACAAAGACTATGGTGCAGACGGCGATCTGGGTGCCTAAAATCGTGGCTTCGGATCCAGTTAGGGTGATTGAGGAAGTGTACAGATTTGCGTCAGTCGGTCGAACAAGTGATAGCAGACCCGGTTTGTAGGTGATGCCAGGGACTGTGGAAACGGTTATCCATTCCGGCTCATCACCTTCATATTTAGTACGGCCCTGGCACCAAGTCGAGTAATCATAATCGAGGAAATCACCCATGGTCGATACACAGACTCCATCTGAATAAATATCGTATCCGCTACTGCATTCATTATTAAAATCTTTAACCAAGATAATGTACGAATTCTGGGAACTTGCGTCGGTCCACAGAAAGCAACCGTATCTGCAGACTTCATAATCCCGTTCCAGAGTTCGGTATATTCAATATGACGTGGCTTATTTGTAGGCCATGCGTTGTTGCCACCGTTGTGACCCTCCGTCATGAAGCCGGATACTGATAATGTACCATTAGACTTGGCCATCAATCCGACGGTGTCCCAGCCATCAGGGCAGGCGATGCCGGGGGAGTGATAGAAGAAGGAACCGGCTGTCTTAGTTGTGGCACGACTGATGCTTGTGATGATGCTATCAATTTCGGAGCCCGAAGGTGAGCAGTCGCCCTGAGTCCAGTAACCACAGTCGGGCTGACCTAAGTAGTAGAGAGGTTCAGACTTTTCGTAGAAGAAGACCTGGTCGGTGTTGACTGTTGCGCATGATGAAGGGGCTGTGAATGTGGTCGTCAACGGTCCAACATTGTAAAATTGATACCCAAAGTACTCTGTTGCGGTGGCCATATTCGGGAGGGTAAAGGCTTATCGCAGCTGGACTAGGGGTTGTGGTGATGACCTGTGCGATGATAAGAGTAGGAGCGGGTTCGTTTCTGGTAGACCAAACCGACAGTGTCAAAGTGCGAGGCTTGATGATGGAGAGTGTCAAAATTGTGGTTTCTTTTGTGACTCTCAGCAATCCAGCAGATCGTATGAGGAGTGGGTAGAAAGGAGATTATCATCCTTAGCGTAGCAATCCCTGGACTTGGAGGAGCATCTACGGCACAGAATGCATCTCCATGTCTTTCTCTTATTGGAGGATTATGCGATTGTGTCCATCCTTGCCAGTTCATCATTGGTTACTGATGGCCGGAGCGTCAAGGGCATGGGTGTTGAGATTGTTTAAATCCGGACATGTTTAGCCAGATAACTCCGTCCATTAGATTATAAGCTCGAGGCCGCAACAGACGATATCCCCTGTTCATCATGAGAGGACAGTTCACCCTGCATAATTACCTATTGAGAAAATCCATCAGATCAATTCCCCACTACAAGATGTGGTTAGTATGAGGTATGGTCCCATTTATTACCTCCATACTAGGTAAAGCTCCCGTCCAACCCTGACTCTGATCCCGAAAAGGCGTCTCGTCGCTCTTCTCTCGCCAATTATTCCAACTCCGCTGGTCCCTTATTAGCGTTATTTCCCGCCGACAACTCTGCCGCTCTTTCGCGCCCATCTAGCTCGTTGACTCCATTAGGCGAAAGCGCGCTTGTCTTCTTTGCAGGTTCAGCCTTATTTGCTTCTGCAAGTTCAGCTATTGTGAGTGCCGGGTCGTCTTGTGCTTTCGAGACGACGTTGTCTCCTGCAGGTCTGGCAGCCACTCCCTCCCCGCTCAGTTCAGGCTTCCCAGAAGCGTGCTCTTCAGGTTTCGTCTTCTCCTTGCCCTTCGACCTCCGCCATATGAACAGCAGTAATCCAATGATGGCGAGTGCACCAGCAGCCGCCCTAACTCCGATGCCAGCTTTGGCACCGGTGGACAGCCCACCGCTTGATGTGTTGCTGCTCTCTGTAGGCGTTTGAACAGAGGTACCCCCTTCATCTTGATTTGCTTCCCCCTCTGCTTCTTTTTCTGCTTCAGGATCCCTCCCCCTGTGCTGGCCTTCCTCGCCTCCGCCGGTGCCGTGTGGTTTCCATCGCAGCTGTATGAACCCTTTACAATTTTTTGGAATAAGGTCCCATCGAACCAGGAACAGTCCATGGAATGGTCACGCTGTAAATCGAAATCGCCAGTTACCTCTTCCATGCCAAAGAACTTGACGTTGGTCATGTTGCCACTCATCTGGATGGACTCGACGATCCTGAGGTTGTTGGCCGATGTTTGACAAAACCTCGTTATCCCATACAATTAAATCCCCCAGAAACTCCAGCTGCGGCAACGCCAAGGTGTCCAAACCTGGCTTTCATTAACAGTGATGCTCTCCGTCACATTTTGCAGAGACGGCAGGGTAAGTGAGCTGAAGACGTTACACTCAAATTCCAGTGAGCCAGTGACATTGGCTAGATTATTCATGTCCAGCTTAACCACGTCGCTGAACCAGCTCCTTTTCAAAGACGTGATGTTATCGGGTCAAGCCTGGACAGTTTCGGCAGCGAGAGCTCGACCTGGCGTCCATTGTCGGTAAAGCTCAAAGATTCAGCGTATTCAAGACTCGGGAGCTCAATCGCCTCGAGTTTGGGATGAAGAGCAAAGAGAATCTGCCCCTCTACGCGGGTGAGGTTACGAAAGCCAACCTGCGCAAGGTCCTTATTATCGGCGACGCGAAGTTGATATCCGCCCACTTGTTCCAAGGCTGGTGCCGTCAAGCTGTACAAGTTGGAGTTTCCCGTCACCTCGAACATATCCAAGCAGGTTGCAACACCCAACAGGTCGAGATTTACCGTACCGTTAAGCCAAGCGAGAAAAGAGCCCACCGTGGCTTCATTGCCCAACTGCAACACGATATCGTCCGCGCTAAGTTTCACAATAGTCTCCCCCACAGATTCCAGCTCCGGAAATGTGAGGTTGACTGTGGATACCCAGGACGTGGTATTTTCGTATAAAACGGTGAGCTCGTCCGTTATATTGCGAAGGTTTCGTGCGACGATGGTAATATCGTCATAGCGGTAGGTCGGGTAGATGAGGCTTGAGTTGATTCTTTCAATGTCACCTAGATCGATGAATGGCTCTTCCGTGTCCCACCCAGAATCGAACCCCAGTGTGATACGGCCTTCAAAGGTGTCGCAGGATGCGATATCGTCGACTTCCGAGTCGCTGTTGACTATGATGTAGCCCGTTCCAGGTTCGCATTCTGACCAGATTTCCTGTTAGCTACGCGACGCGGGAGACGATGCAATTACTGGTTTCTTGCCTGCAGCGTAGACGATTGAGCAGCATAGCAGCAGCAAAGCTGCGACACTGAACCGAGTCGTGACGTTACACATCGTGGTCCACATAAACGACTCCGTACTCCGGAGTTCTTCCCTGGATTGGGATATAAGAGTTATGGGGCACTTGGGGTATGGACCATGTGGTGACATCGCATGACGGGTTTGGGACACAAAGGGGGTCCAGCCGATGATTCACTCGGAATCCGCACTGAGCAGGGGCTGGCTTTTTTTCAGCTGCTCGTATCGCCGAAAGTTGGCATACCAAGGGGTTGTCTTAGCCACGGCATCCAGCGCCATACATTTCAGAGCGACTGATAGGCGGGCAGCAAGCCTTTTCCAAATATCTCTCATGTCCCTGCAATGAAGAAGGGAACCCCGGTTACCCGATTCATCTTGCCTGACGACGATATCTGTTCTGGAGATTGATAAGTACGCGCAAGAGTCGTAAGGGAAGTGGTTGAACGACTTGTTTCTCCAGATGACGTAGTAACAACAGGACCACTGCCAGAAATAGCTCAATAGTTGAACCCAACACATGACATGCCTTGCAACCTTGACAGCTACCCTGCGTCCCAATGACCACTGCTCCAAGAAGAGCGTTAGGTCTTACTTTGACTAATTGTCTGCACGGCCTCAAGTCAACACAGACCAGGCACATATCAACAAACAAGCCACATTTTTCACAGCCACAGCCCGCAAACGAACGGGCTAATGAGCCACAGCGTGTTGCTCTACCGTATTTGATTGTAGGCATTCAGTTGACTCGGCAACCTCAGGATAGCAGAAGTCAACGATATA
This sequence comes from Fusarium penzigii, assembly GCA_013623535.1. Lineage (NCBI taxonomy): Eukaryota > Fungi > Ascomycota > Sordariomycetes > Hypocreales > Nectriaceae > Fusarium > Fusarium penzigii. The sequence continues at coordinate 6,455 of JABFFC010000077.1, forward strand.
TGGCACTCACCACATTTGAAACTTACCATTAATCAACGTAGGTTTGCTACATAATATCAAACAATCAAAAACAATCTCGAGCTTTGCCTGGCCCTGTTTTTCTCTCTTTTTATGGCTAGCTTTGGATTCCAAACTTGTTGGAAATCGGCATCAGGAGGAACAGCTGCCTACCCTACACTTATCGGCATAACCTGCATCAAGGTGATATACTAGGTTAAGTTGAGCTTCCACTCAACTGAAATATGGGAATTGGGTTACTAAATGCAAGGTGATTTCCTTCAAGATATGCTTGACTTGACAAACGTCGAGACGCTGACATTTCCCACTTTCACTTCAATGAATTTCACAATATTGTGATATTGTATCAAGCACATAACAATAAGACATCACCTGTCGGCAGTCGTTGAATGATAGCATAACTATCAATTTAACTATTTTGTTCAAAGGCATAACTGACAGATGTGGACCAAGCACATCGCCCTCGATTCATACAATATTCCAACCTTGCCAGCCAGGTATAACCCTCCCTGCCTTTCGAAAGATCACCAACACACAGCCGATTGCATCTACCCATTACGGTAAGATGGGTGAGAAAATGACTGCGCTCCACCAGACCAGAGGTTCCATGATGAACACCTGGAGTGACCGCTAAAGCCTTACGTCACGTAAGGCTGGTAAGCAGTGCCGTTCTGCTGTGCCTCGCGCAACAGTCGCTTGTTGGAGCGGGTGAGCCAGATCTTCATAACGATAGCGCAAGCGCTGGACGCTAGACCAAAGGCCATCATGCCAATGAAGGCACTGATGTAGCGAGGCTCCTCTCTGGTGACGAACATGAAAGGAGCAGTGAAGTTTCCTATTGAATTGCGTTAGTAACGGCGACGGGGCAATAGGCGGGTATGGCATCGAGCCCGCGGCGAATATACTTACCGATCTGAGACAGGAGATTGCACAGAGCAACGGAAACAGCTCGCTTCTCTGGAGTTTTGGCGAGGGCACCTGGAAGATTACACGTTAGCATCTGCGCAAGAGTCATGGCACAACCCGGGATTCAACTTACCGCTAACATAACCCATGATCAGAGGGTTGGCGATATACATGCCACCTACATAGATGAATGAGGCACCGTACCGAGCCTGAGCGTTGGAGGTTGCCAAGCAGACAATGAAACCAAGACAGGCAACCGCAACGGGGATGGCATAGTGCAGACCACGCTCCTTGACCCTGAGAAAACTTGTTAGTACTTGGTCAACACATAGTCTCGGCGAAACTTACTTATCAGAGTGCCATGCGTTGACGTATGAGCCGATGGCAGCGAAGATGTAGGGTGGTGCGGTGAGCACGAGGGCGATGACTGGGCCGTAACCCCAGTCTGCGGCCAGACCACGAACGATTGAAGGATAAAAGTTGGAGAATCCATAAGCGGCAGAGATAGTGATGTTCATGAGAGTGAGGATGTAAAGCTTAGGGTCACGAACACTAAGCTTCAATCCTTCCCAGGCACCGGTCTTGGCCTCCGTGGTAGAGGGACGATCAGCCAAAACACGTGCTGCAGCAACCTTGCGCATGTCCTCGGTCATTGTCCATATAGCGCTGCCGGTTTTGGAGTCAGGGTAGTCGGGAATAAACCAGAGACAAATCATGGCAGAGCCAGCGCCAGCAGTGGCGAGGATGATGAATAGCCACTGCCAACCGGCGAGCCCATGTGCCTGCTCCAGAGTAGCATAAGTAGCCGCGGCGATGAGACCAGCAGAGCAGAAAGCGATTGTTTGGGCGGAGTATAGAATAGCCATGCGGAAGGCGACCTCCTTTCTTGTGTACCTGAAAATACAGTGTGAGCTGCCAAAATAATCCTGCAGCATGGGGCATTGGAACACTGGGAGAAACTTACCAGCAGCCGAGAAGATAGATGGCTCCAGGAAGAAGAGGTGCCTCAACTAGACCAAGAGCGAATCGCACACCCATCAGTCCTGAGTAGGACTTGACTCCGACAGTAGCAACGCTGACGCCGGACCAGACAATAGCCATAAGACAAAGGTAAAGACTGGGTCGAATCTTGGTGATGAGCATGTTGCTGGGTAGTTGACCGAGGACTGAGAATTGTTAATACACTAAAAGGATTTTTCTTGGTTAAGTTGTTCAAGACTCACCATAACCAAGGGAAAGAATAGAGACAGCTGACGAGAAGTTTGATCCTGTCAAGTTGAGATCCTTGTCGAAGGTGCTCAATCTGGCATGTCCAATGGATGCTCTATCCAGGTAGTTGAAAAAGTACAGACACCAGACACAAGGCATGAGAGTCATGTCCAGACGACGGACAATCTTCTTCTCAAGCTCGCGCCAGTTGGGAATACCCAGGGCATCGATCTGCTCCTCTGGGTTGGGAAGGCGGCCCTCATTCTTGAGATACCCTTCCTCCACCATAGCGAGTTCCTTCTCGATAGCAGAAGCGGTCTCTGAGTCTTTCACGTCCCTCTTGTCATTGCCGGTAGGGTCTGTAGGGGTGCTGACACGAGACACAGGGTTCTGGGTGTCTTGCGGCACATCACTGCCCGATTTCTCGTTAGAGGCCATGCTCTCTTTGAGGAGAGATTTTGCGGCGACGAAGAAAATGAGTTTGAACAAGGCGACACTTGATGCTCCAGACCAGATATGCTTGCTGAACGACCAAGTGGAAAGCCCGAGGGAGATGATAGAGATCGGGAAGAAAAAAAAGGAAGAAGGTGGAAAGCGAGTTATATAGATGTGAGAGACATGAGCAAGACAAGTCTGGAGAGTGAACCCGCATCAATTCAACGTCTGCATGCCTGGGGAAAGATCGGCTCCCGTTGGAGTTGAGCCAAGAGTCTGGGGGATGAATATCTCTTGTATCGAAACTGGAGTATGAGGGGAAAGGGTTCTGGGGCACACCCCATAATATGGGGCCCCATAAAGTGAATCACTTGTAAGAAATTCGTTCAAGGAACTTTTGCCGTCAATTGAATCCTCAGAAATGTACTTTCTTCTTCTCAATATATCTCAGTACTCTACGACGAAACATGTCTGTTGTTGGATGCGGCTGACGATGAGGCTCCCAGTACAGACGCCACAACGTCGGACCACGATTCAAAGTCCCGGCCTGGACCAGCTCTAGTCTTCAAGCCCTACAGATTACCTACGAAAGATCAGATTGCGGTACTCTGTACATGCTTACAAAAACCTCGGAGGCCCATGCATGTTCCCCCTCTTCAAATCCTTCGGAAAAAAAGAAAAAACCGACAATATTTTCTCATACGTTCCGACTCCAAGCTAACCAACTGCCAAGGATGACGAGTTTGTCACTGCCAAGCTTCTTTTCTCCAGTTTTGGCAAGGAAAATCTTGGAGTCATGAGGGGAAGAGAACAAAAGAACTGCTCCCGCCTTCCGAACCTTCCCGCTGCTCCCAGGGTTACAATATTACTTCCAACAGACAATGTCTTCCCGTGCCAAGTCCAAGTGGCATAATTCTCCACTGCAGAGCTCGTACTACATAGTACTGTACTGTACTTTATGACAGGGCATGCTCAGGTCATCGCCATCTACGATGCTACAGTGAATACTTCCCGTCTCGGCATAGCTCCACAGTCCAGGGGCCAAGATCCCTCGTGGCCGATCAGCTAGCAAAGAGGTTTAAAAGAGGTTAAACTTAAGCTTGTCCAAGACCTTGGCTGATGGGGCTCTTATTTTGGTCTACCTGGAAGAACATTTCCCTCATTTATGTACAAGTCGACTTGTACCCGCGGGATTAAGCCCCTTTTGATGTTATGCTTAAATTCGGCGAGCAAATCCCGCGGGAGAAATACGCAAATGCATTAATATGGAGATAAGATCGTAAAGAATAAGTTCCAAGCACTGCCGAATCATGCATGCAATTTGTTATTTTGTTATTTGGAAGTAATATGACGACGGCGGCCATGTCTAAACCGAGTTAGCTATGGACTGACCTCAGACGGTACTGTCGAATTGACTGACTTACTTGCTTTCGGACAAATCTTTTGACTGACTCGAACAATCCCTTCAAGTGCACGAAGCCTCCGATAAGGCCACCGTTTTTCTCTTATCCTGCTTAGTCATACATATCAGATCATGAATGCACTTGTACGGGTTGGGACTAGTTGCATGTCGAGGTCGGTTCAGGCTTCACGCACTCAGAAGGGATAGAATTGGCTTTGAAAGTAACTGCTCGAACGACATTGCTTTGGCCGTTAAAGTGGTTGACTGATTGAGGCTCTGTTTAAATGACTACAGAATCAACTCACCAATCATTTTTGATGCATCCAGTCGGCTTACCTAAGGATTTCTTTATCTCCACTACCGGTAGTGCACTAGAGGCGTCGCTCATCACGTGACCCTAATCGCGCAGCCTAATTTGCCTCCGTGACTATCTTTTCCTCTTGCTCATTATCACCACATGACATAATGATTACGATATCTACCATCCAGCCAGCAAAAGTCAACCGCGCGTAATAACTTCCTTATTTTGCCGCAAGCAACATTCCCGTATCCAACGCTACTTGAACGCGGCGGTTGCATCGTCAGAATGAGCGGGAGTCAACCTCCGTTGCGGCCCTTGTTGCCTGCGCAGCCCCGGACAAGCGCCCGCTCTGCTGGTCGCCCCGCCGCATCAACCATCTCTATTGTTAAGCGGAGAACAACGAGGGTGGCATGCCTGCCTTGCAGACAAAAGAAGGCTAAGGAATTAACCATTTTAAGCTAAATGAGGTTTCGCCGGATCAAAAACTAACATGGGCGCAGTGTAACGGTGTCAGGCCCGTCTGCTCAAGTTGCACAGCGAAATCATTGCCATGCCATTGGGATATTCCTGATGGGCAAACGCGGTCACAAGCGTTGAAAAATGAGAACAAAGACCTTCAGAGAAATCTGGGAGACACGGTTGAGCTATTATGGCATCTACAGAACGGGTCAGACAAGGAGGCAAGCGCCATTTTCCAGCGGATCCGGCAGGGTGAAGACATCTCGACCCTGTTGGCTTCGTTCAATCTCGTCAATCTCAAGGGGGCCCCGGTGCAAAGCGAACTACAGACACAAGCCATGCAGTACCATCTCACCAGCGGGCAATCTTCATCATCTTCGCCATCAACAGCAGAGACTCAGGCACGGGCAATCGCTCCCCTTCCTTCGCTACCAGGTATCGATCAACTCATACCACAAGGGTCCACAGAGCAAACAACTAGCACAACGAGATCGCCAAACAGCACCGAACAGACAAGTACTGACGTTGGCTCGGTTCAGACTCACAATGACCTTACCGGCTCACCGTTCCCTCTCGTGACCATGCCAGAGATTTCGGATACCACGGTACTGATAAACACTCTGCGAAAACACACCACTATCTTGAAACAAGCCTTCTCCGTTTTCCTACAATGCACGGACGGGATATTCCATGTTTATGCCCAAAAGGACGTCGACGCCCTACTGGACGCGTTTCTGGATGAGCATCGAGTTCTGTCGTCCCCTGTAATATGCGAAGTGTGTAGCATTGCCGCCATTGGCTCTCGCTATTCTCGCTCTCAGATCTCCGCAGAGTACGGGCAGTACTTTTACAGTGTCGCAAAGCAGCTGTTGGATGATTGCATTGAAGAAACACCGTTACAGGCAATCAAAGTTTGTGCGCTTCTGGCAATGTGCAATATCATCAACAAAGCAACAGTTGCATTTGCTTACATAGGTATGTCACTTCCTGGCTCCTACTCCTGGAAGAGCGTAGAGTTGCTCCAGACTTGGAAAGCGAATCGCGAGTTAACATGCCGCAGAACTCGGCCTGGGTATTGCACGGGCACAGGGCCTTTTCGAGCAGAATCGCCATCCAGAGCTCGACTTGGAGATATGGACTGAGAGCAAAAAAGTCTTTCGCTCAATTGTTCTGTGCAGAGGGTATAGCACCATCATCCACCCGAAACATATATACAACAAGGACTGACCGACTGCAGGTGGCTTCAAACCACGCTCTCGTACAAATCCAAGAATGATGACTTGATGGAAGAGCTATCCGTAAGTCCATCTAGCAAATGTGGCCAGCTGCATATATGCTGATGGATATATCAAGATACCACACGTCGAGCTCGAGAGCGATAGCACCATGGACGAAAACATGTTATATCCATTACAGATCGCAAAACTTACAGTAATCAAAGCCAGTGTTTTCCAGCGTATGCTCAAGACTGGCTTCTCCACCGACTTCAGTCAAGCGATCAAAGCATCCTTCGAAGAATGGTACAACAATTTACCTGGCTTCATGCAACTGCAGAGCTTCGACGATGCAGATAAGGAAGCACTACCGCTGCCTACTAAAATAGCTACTCTATATCTCCAATCATTCTATCAAGGTGGGATCATGTTGGTGTATCGCTGGGTACTGTCACAGACCATCAAATCACCAACAAGCGGGTCGTCATTAGATGGCTTTTCGCAGGAAGTAGCATACTGGGCGGATCGCGGAAAGAGTGCTGCAAGGCAAGCGGCCGATACTATTCATTCGATATACACTGAAGGGGCAGCCGTGAAGCATTGCTGGCTCTGCATGTAAGATTGCAGCCTGTGTTTTTCTCCCTGTCTGTCTTTGGCTGATTCTTCAATAGTTTCCAGGCGTACATCTCTTGCTGCATCCTTCTTCATGACGCGTCGCAGAACATATTGGCTGCTCGCCAGGATTTCAATTTTGCTGACAGCATCACTCTCGCACAAAAATCTCTTCAAGTTCTCTCTTGGAGCAGTAAGCTTGACCAGACGGCAAGAAAATACCATGACCTTCTGCGGCCCAAGCTCGACATAATCAGCGAAGCAATCTCTCATCAATTAACGACAAGTCACACTGCCCAATCCATATGGGGCTTGGGACAAACCTCGCTCTACCAAATCGTCCAAGAACTGCTGCAACTGCTATACGTTCCGTTCAAAAGTGTGGAAAAAGCGCCGGCCTTTGAACCCATCCAACCTTTGCTCCATCAGACGCAAACAAACCTTGACGAAGTTGGTCTTGGGATACACCTGGATTGGAAATTGGAGTGTGTAACCCAGTTTACCATAGTAGAAGATCGTTCAGGACAGAACAACTCAGCCCCGGGGACGAGTATGCATCGGCAGGGATATTTTGCAGGAGAAAAACAACCATTAGGGTGGAGTACTATCAAGGCATTTACTGATCCATTGTTAACAGAAGCCGAAACAAGGGATATTTTCAAGTAAGTAGGACGCGGAACCAAGTGTAGATTGTTATTAGTTGAGAATACCCGTCACAACTGGCGACAATCATTGTGCCTTAGTCGCAGTCTGTGTAGCTTCCTAATAAGTGCCTGTGTATAACAATGATAAGGCCAAGGCCGGCTGTCCTGCGTTATCATCTGTCTAGATAGACTCTGGGTTTAACATAGACATATCTATAGAATAACACCATTGTCACTGCACTGAATACTGAAAGGGTTGCAGCCAACTCGCTTTACAATAAATAAGTCAAGCACTGGAAATAATCGCAACCTTCAGCTTCAAATACCCTGGAGGCTCTTATTCTAAATACTGTTGGCCAAGACATATTCCGAGGACATGACCTTTTACCAAGATAACTGCCCAGTACCTGATTTTCTACTCGGTGGCCAGTTATACTTTAATCTTGAGTCCAACTGCTTGTCTGCGAACATAACAGAGAGCCCTCAGACCTTGCAGAGACGTCCGTCACTCTGCTCCTCCCACCCTTCACTACCCACACAGGGGAAGCACCACAATACGTCCTTAGGATCAATCTTTCGCTTAATTTTGAAAAGCCGGTTGTAGTTGTCTCCCCAGAATGTCTGCTGCCAATTCTTTTCAAATGGGAAGCCCTAAGTAACTCTGTTAGCACATGGCATGATCCAGTCCGTTGATGGAAGTAAAAAAGACTCACCTCATTCATGTAGGCACCGCCTTTAGGGGTAAGTTCTCGAAGATTCTCGAACCTTTCGTCTAGTGTCTTCTTGGCCTTTTCCCCAGCGGTTTCATCAAATGGAGGGTATCCCCAGCCCAACCAGGTAACTGTCAACTGTTAGGCTTTGCTTGACCAAACAGGATTAGGGTTGCTGTTGAACACTTACTAGCATGGACGTATGCCTTTCGCCACGCCGGATGAACTGCATTACCTCCACCTCGGGGCTTTGCGTTGATGACACCTTTTCCAGCAACCAGGTATGTGCCCAGCCATCCATCGTTGTTCAGGATCGGCTCGAGGGCATCGGATAAAGCGTCAAGATCACTGGTCAGAGTCTGCTTATCCAACAATCGGGAGATGAGGTAGACAGAACCACCAGCTTGGCCGTCATCAAAGTTTTCGGAATACCAATCAAAGAATGAATCATATGGCTGGGTTAGAACAATCAAGTTCACCTGCCCTGGCCATCTCTCCTGGATAGTCTCGTTGAGAGGTTTGAAGATTTCGTTAATCTTGTCTGTGTCATGAGTATCCAAAATGATAGTTTTTCCCATCAGGCCAGCAACTTTCTCTGGAAGGCCTGGGATAGGAACTGGTGGCGGTGAGTTAACAGTCGCCATCAGATAACCAGACAAGCCGGAGTCTGAAAGGTAAGGAAGCTTGGAAGTGGCCCAAGTGACGAGATCCAAGGCAAAAGGAGCTTCAGGGACAGTGAAGGCCATGAATGAAACCATGGTCAGTTTCTTGGAAGGATGGGTCATGACTGTGACCGAAGTGAGGACTCCAAAGGTTGATCCTCCTCCCTAGACGAATTAGCATATCCTGTTCAACTCGATCCACGTAGGCTAAGCACTTACACCACGTATCGCCCAGAACAAGTCTGCGTTTCGGTCCTCATTCACAGTGAGTATCTTTCCCTCAGGCGTGACAACTTCCATCTCCAACACATTGTCCGCCGCGAGACCATAGTGAGGAGCCAGAATGGAGTGGCCGCCTCCCGTCACGAAACCGCCAAGCGAGACAGTCTTGGCTCCACCACCAACAACAGCTCGGTTGTTTTGCTCAGCAAGAGTATACACATCAATCATTGGTGTTCCAGCTCCGGCAGTTATGGCATCGCCGCGGATGACTCTACCTGACCCGGAAAGTTTGAATTGGTTCTTGTGGTACCTAATCTGGTTGAGGTGGTGCGTCCATACGGAGAGAGAACCTGGAGCGACGGAGCGTCCAAGGTAGTCGTGGCCAGTGCTCTTTACAACCAGACGGACATTCTTCTTGCGGGCTGTTTGTATGGTTAGCTAGTAATGACAGACATTGACTGCGCTCATACCAAAGTCAACGGCCGCTTTGACATGCTTCGCAGTTGTGACATTAGCCACATATGCTGGATATCCTGCACCGCTACAGGAAAACCCGTCAAAGGGAAGACAAGAATAATCGGTCCATAAATCCCACATCACAGAAACCGGATCCGAGGCATGAAACTCGAATGTTCTCCAATCTTGCAGAACGTTGGGACATTGTTCGGCATCATAGTTTGGTTGTCCCTTGTGACAGACTCCAGCAGGTAGTTCTGGCTTGATGAGTCTACCATCAATGTCCTTATCGAGCTTTGCCCATTCACGACTTGATGGCCATGTTGGAGTGCCAGGGTACGCCTTGCAGTTATTGGAGAGAGGTTTAGCCAATGATAAAGCTGGTGCGCAAAGCGCGAAAAGCAGCTTCGAGAGGATCATGGTAATACAGTATTATGCGGTCTGCTGATAATGCTTAAAATGCAATCATGTTAAATGTAGTGTATTTATACTAGCTAGTGAGTTGCAGACTATCAACAAAGTCCCATTTATTCTCCGAGCAGCATCGTAAGATTGTTCTTGGCAAAACTATAGTAGTATTATAGATCAGGGGCCAGGGCAATTGACCATTTTAGCCTATGCATACAACAGGAAAGAAGGATCAACGCCGTCTGGTCCGACGGCTCTGCTGCCGTAGGATTCATGAGGAGCATGGGTAGGGCTGCAGCTTACTCGGTCGTATGTGCCGCACAATTACATCCAAAGTTCCATTGCTACATATGCTGTCAGCTGCGGGAACATTTATCCCGGGCTGTAAAGGGTCGAACTCCAAACCGAGCATAGACAAGTAGACTATCTGTTGGGGTGTAGTTTTAGTTGAGTTGCAGTGACTCCGTTGTGAGAAGTCATTAGGCATGGGTAGTCTATTCATCCATTCTGCAGGTTCTGTGATCAGTGCAACGTCAATGCTTTTCTGAACTCCAACAAAGTTTTATACATACCAAGCATTTGCAATTCTAAATCGTTGTCTAGTTATTGTTCAATATTCTTACACGATGGACTCAGATAACAGAGACAACCTTAAAATTACGGCACAGTCCGAACCAAATGCCAACACAAAATCAACAGAAGCCAAAGACAAAGCCATCGAAAACGATGCCAAGGAAAAGATTGAGCATTCCTCAGAACCTAGAGACACGGAAAATCACCAGGTCACCGACGCGCCCTCGACGCATCAATATGCAACACCAAAAGAACTCGCCTTGCTCTCAACAGTATTCACGATTGCTACATTTATGATAGCCATAGATGGAAGCATTCTTTGTAAGTCCTCAAGCAATTACCTGGGAAACCTCTGACCGGTCATATCAGCCACAGCTATTCCCACGATAACCAGCGACTTCCGCCGACTCGACGATGTACCATGGTACGGCAGCGCATACCTCCTGACAGAAATGGCATTTCAGCCTACGTTTGGTCGCATGTACAGTTTATTCGACGCCAAGATCCTGTACTTGAGTTCCATTATTGTGTGTAAGTCAACCCTGTGCAGCACAAAAACACTACCCAGTCTGATTCGTACGCAGTCGAGGTTGGCTCAATTCTCTGCGCTGCTTCGCCCAACTCTGCCGCGTTGATCACCGGCCGAATCATAGCTGGCACGGGGGCCGCTGGACTTCTCTGTGGGAGTTTGGCAGTCTATGGAAGATCTGTTCCTCTACGTGCCAGACCTTTCGGCCTTGCTCTAGTCACGAGTATGTATGGCATAGCAGGAGTCTTGGGCCCGACAGTGGGAGGACTCATTGTAGATACACCGAGACTAACCTGGAGGTTTTGCTTCTGGTATGCACTTTTATGACTGCTGATATTAAATACTAATAAGTTACAGGATCAATCTACGTAGGCGACCAAGCTACCACGTTGGGAATAGTATCTGATGATTTTTAGCATTCGGGGCCGTGACCTTTGGAATTGCCTTCAAGGTCCTAAAGCGAAAGACACCCCTTTTCGGACGACTGTCGATGCGCGAAAAGGTGGAAAAATTCGACTTACTCGGTGGCTTTCTGCTCATTGCAGGCTTGGTAACTCTCTTCTTTGCACTCCAGTGGGGAGGAAGTAGATACCCGTGGTCTGACACAAGAGTCTTTTCCTGCATCATCGTTTTCGGGATACTCATAACAGCGTTCGTCGTATTACAAGCAACAAAGAAGGAAGAGTAAGACATCCTTCAATCTAAGTCTTCCGTCAAAGCTAACTAGACAAGGGCCACCATTCCCACAAGGATCCTCTCGCAACGTACAGTAGCCATCAGCTGCATCTTCAACATGCTTCTGTCTATGGCACACAACACGCACACATACTATCTAGCATTCTACTTCCAAGCCGTCCTGGGAACTAACGCTGTCAACTCTGGTGTACGATGTCTCGCATATGGTGTCCCTTGTAGCATCGCCATAATCATCACCGGCGCATGCGTCACTGCTAAAGGTCACTACGTCCCGTTTATGTGGTTGGGAGCCAGTGTGTTCGTCGCCGGTAGTGTTTTACTCCGCACACTAGACAGAGAATCTTCAATGGGGGAATGGATCGGCTTCCAAATTCTCGGCGGAGCAGGCATCGGACTTGCGGAACAAGTCCCCTTTATCGCCGTACAAGTCGTACTTCCGGACAACGACATGCCGACTGCATGCGCCCTTGTTGTGTTCTTCCGCTTGCTAGGCGGTGCGGTTGGACTTAGCATAGCCTCCAACCTCTTCTCCGGAGAGCTCTTCCGACGGCTCGCGGGAGCGCCGGGAGGAATCGATGTGGAGGTCATTCAGGATGCAGGTGCAGCGGATCTGGCGAGTGCTGTACCGGCGGAAGCGTTGCCGATGGTCCAGACGGCATTCAGTTATGCAGTTACGAGGGCTTTCATTTTACCTATTGTTGTGGCAGGAATGGCTCTGGTGTTGAGTTTTGGGATGCAGAGGAGGTGGATTCCCGATGATAGAGAGCAGGCGACTCAGGACGAGGTTCTGGTAACTGAGGTAGAGAGTGCGTCTTCGGATCAAAGACGGGATGAGAAAGCTGTTTAGAGGGTAAAATTTTGAGAATACTACGGAGATAGTCAAGAAGGATCATTTTTGCGTCGTTGTGAGAAGATCTGGTCCACTGAGAACTCAGAACATCTACGTTGCAAAGTTCGCTTGTAGGGGGAAAAGTCTTGTCCCTGAGATGATATTGAGAAAACAGCAGCAAGTGCTTGTCGTCGTATGAAGTCAACAACGTTGTTGGTGCTTGGACAAACAGAGGGACTAGATTCTTGAGTAACTTGAAATATGCATGAAGAAATGAACAGAAGTACAGTCATAAAGGACAGCTAAATTCAACAGCAAAGAAACTCCATAGCGGCCGTAAATATAAAGCAAAGCACCAAATAGTGACACAATAATCGTTTCTTCATAGGAATATTTGTAAGAAATCTCATGCCGCATCAATCAGTTTCTTCATCACCATTGAAGCGCGCTCTAAACAGTCTGCCCATCTTATCACTTCCTCCTTCCCAGTGATAACTGAGAAATGGGATCTAGACAAGCGTTAGTGCTGGTATCAACCGAACGGTTCGGGAACAATACTCACCCCGCATCAGTCACATAATATGTCATCCAGAACCTATCTGGTTTCTGCATAATGAAACAAGACTCAGGAGACAAACCATCTGTGTTGGAGAACATCTGGTTCGGCTCCACGGTCTGATCATAGAGGGGGTTCTTGAACAGATCAGGAACTTCTCCGCTGTCTTCAGCCAAGATTTCCAGGGCTCTGAGTGTACGCTGGTAGCAACGGCCAACAGTAAACGCGTCTTTGATGGTCTGGTTACGACTATGGGCAGCCTCAACCATCAGATCGAATCGTTTGCGCAAGGGAACACTCTCGTCTTCTGCAACTGTGCAAAATTTGGCAGTAATGGGTGTGTTAACTTGGACAATGTCGGGTCGACCCTTGTGGTAGTGGGACATAGACACAGCTTCCCAAGATTGAGCGTTGCAGCCATAGAAGTAGTAGTTGGCGAGGAGGCCCATTAAATCATAAATACCCTTGATGGGCAGATGGTGATCGAGAAGAATGTCTTTGCCGAAATCGTTGAGAATAATGTCTCTGTAGCCGAATTTGTCAATTTCCTCAACGAACCGCCTTCGAACGTGAAGAACACGCTCTTCCAAGGCTGGCGTTGTCTTGAGAGTAAACTCCTTGGGAGCCACCATGCCATCGGCGTGGCCGTTGATCTCTCGTTGAGGCTTGTAGGTCAAGATACCTTGGACAACAGCAGTTTGCATAACGAAGAGAGTCATTGCCTGTGACGGTCAGTATTTACATATCCATTGAGGGGTATGGACTTACATCAATGCACGTGTGTTCGACGTATGTTCCAGAAGAAGCGTTCTTGCAGACGATGAACGCGATAGACTTGTCAACCCATCGGTTGAAACCTTCGAGCATCATCATTTGCTTGATGCGGTCCTCTGCATCGGTAGGCTCCGTGTCATCAAGACAAATGAGGAAAGCAGCAGCTTCGACCATGTCGATGGTTTCCTTGTTGCTTGGGTCGATGGCAATTAGAGCGTCACGACTCTGTAATCAACAAATTAGCATCTAAATTCGGTATTCAGTCGTACTAGAAACTTACCTGAGTCCAGGAACTGCGGTCATCAGCACTCAAAATGCTTGTCCAATCCTCACTCGTGTTTTCTCTGCTCAAGATAGCATTAAACATCTTGGTCAACGCCTCAACAGACACATTGCCCTCCCCATCCAACAGATCAATCTTGAAGATGTGTCCTTGATGGAGAACTGCCACATAATCGTTGCCAGGGAACTTGGCCATACGATCCAGTGGAATACCAGGTAAACGAGCAGTGTTGAAGATGTAGTTCCACAGGTCTGTGCAGTTGGCCCTGAACATGTATGCCATGGGCTCCCATCGATCAGCCTCAAGATCCTGTTTGCACTGGAAGGCGATGCTGGTGATCAGAGCTGCCCGTTCAGCTTGCGTATGGCCCATCTCCCCAAGTGGATGGAAGCCCATAAAATTGTTGAATGGAGCGAGGGGCATACGTCGTTCGAGATACATGCTCTGCATGAAATACTTGTCCTGCCAGTTGTCGATTTCAGGGTCATGGGCCTCCTTGTATAGACGCTCATAGTACTGTCGGCCAATACTTCCTGGCTCTCTAAATTTTGCGACATCTCTCTCCAGGGTAGCGAAGTCTTCGGGAGTGAAAAACATTCTTGACTTTTCGAGGTAGTCGTCAAACATGACGTCAAAGTCAACAATAGGCATCTTGTGAAGAGTCTTGGAAGCTCGGCAGCAGTGGAAATTGTGGTTGGCACCGGGAGCTGCACTGTCGATGGTTGGTTGCAGAGCCTTCTCAACAACCGCCGTCTCTTCTTTTTCGATGACGACTGCTTCCGTGTCTCGAGAAACTAGCCTGGATCTGAGAATGATGGTCTTAGCCAGACCGTTGATGTTGGGAGCATCCAGGACTTCAGATGTCTGAAGTGTTGCCTGGAATGTCCGTACAAGAAAGTTCTTCAACTCGATAGCAACGAGGGAATCGAGGCCGAAGCTCTCCATAGAGACATCAGGGCTGATGTCCTCGACGGGGCAAGCAGTGAACATAGCGAATCGTTGGCAGATACCACTGACGACAATCTTCTCGACTTCCTCAGGAGTAGTTGCTTGTTGAAGAAGCACACCAACATCTGATGCTGCTTCTTTTGTGGTTTCGCCCTTCTGGTCGAGGCGGGGAACTTGACTAAACATGGGATTCGCGAGAGCAGCTTCATCATGAACAGCCTCCATTGACTTTCTGTCAAATCCAAGGATCAATTGTCGAAGACCATCTTCACTTGCATGAGGACTCATTGCGTAGCCCATAACAGTAAAGACCTCGTCAAACGACATGAGAACAGATCCTCGTCGCATGACTTCTTGCTGTGCAGCAGGGAGAGACGTGATCGCCAGAGAGCCATCCACGGCACCTAAGTTGATAGCAACATATCTGGACTTTGATCCCTTCTTACTCTGAGCATAGGCATCTTGGAAAGCGTTGCCGACGGCGTAGTTGGATTGACCAGATTTTCCAAGAATGGCGGTGATGGAGGAAAGCATGATGAAGAAGTCAAGAGAGTCGGAAGAGAAGGCACTGTCGAGGTTTCGAGTACCTTGGACCTTGGGCTTGATGGCAGTCATATAGTCATCGAGAGACATGATTTCGAAAGGATGATCCTGGCAATCATTAGTGGTTTAAACAGCAATCAGTGAATGGGAACACTTACTCTAAGAACCATTCCTGCGTGGACAACGCCTTTTACTGGTGGCAAGGCCGATGAACACTCCTCAGCAGCTCGTCGAACAGATTCCTCATCAGTAACATCGCAGCCGACGACGTGAAGTTCTGATCCCAAAGCACGCAGTTCTCCTTCGAAAGCAAGCTGTTCCTCTTCTGGGAGCTTTCGTCGAGACAGAGTCACAACGTGTCCTGCTCCATGAGTTGCCATGAACTTGGCGATCCTTCGTCCAAGGTCTCCAAGTCCTCCGGAAATGACGTATGTGCCATTCTTGTCCAGACTGAGAGGCTTGGGACGTGCCACTGTCACCTTGACTTGTGTGTCCCCTTCAGCAACAAGCACAACCTTACCAGTGTGCTTTCGCGATTGAATGAGACGGAAGGCCTCCTCGATATCGGTCATGGGCATGTTCCGGATAGGCGTGACTGGCTTGAGAGTACCATCTGCAAACATGGAAAAGACCTTCTCGAGTGTATCCCGCATCTTGGCTGGCTTCAGCCTTGCCAGAACAGTCAGGTCGACAGCCGCAAAGGTGATGCTGCTGTCGAATGGAACCATGCTGATCTCATTCTTGCGGTAGATGTCGGACTTTCCAATCTCAACGAATGTGCCCAGAGGGGCGACAACGGAGAAGGAGTCATGAAGAGATTCTCCTGACAACGAGTTCAAAACACAATCAACTCCCCTGTTCTGTGTGAGTCTCATGACACCCTGCTTGAAAGTGCGAAGTCTGGATGAGAAGATATGGCTGGGAGGAATGTTGAACGTGTCGATAAGCAACTGTCGCTTCGCACTGCTACCAACAGTGCAAAAGATTTCGGCGCCGATGTTCTGGGCAAGCTGAATTGCTGCCTGTCCAACACCGCCGGATGCAGCATGGATCAAAATAGTCTGTCCACGCTCAAGACGAGCAACCTCAACAATACAGTGGTATGCCGTGCCGAAGATGACAGGGATAGATGCACCAACTGTATAAGGCATATTATCTGGAAGGTGAACACTGATGTTACCGTCGACTCGTGGGCGAGATGAAAAAGGTTCAGCAAAGATACCGCAAACGCGATCTCCCACATTGAACTTGCTTGCAATAGAGGACCCGACCTTGCGGACAGTTCCAGTACATTCACCTGCCATGGTTACACCAGGAATCATTTGTCCCATTGCAATGAAGACGTCCTTGAAGTTGACACCATAAGCTCTGGCTTCGAGTTCTAGCTCGAATGGGCCAAGAGGTCTGGAAAGGATTTCATCGTCAACAAATCGAAGACTGCTCAGAAGTCCAGGTGTTTCAACCTCGAGTCGGAGCGGTCGATCTTCTTGGTGGAAGGGTCCTGTTTCCATGCTCTGGGAGTAAATGGACTTCTTGACGTAGTTGTCAAATTTGGCATCAGTGTGTACTCGAGGAATGAGGAGTTGACCTTCACTCAGGGTGTATTCATCCTCGTCTGATCGAGTGACGCTAATAGGTGAAGGGAAAGATCTTGCAATAAGATTCTGGATTTGTGAGACCAAGACCTCAGGGGTTGATAGGATGTCATCTTGCACGTCGACAGTTACGAATCGCATTCCTGCGTTTTCCCTTCTGACAACTCTGGAGAGGCCAGTGATCATACCCTTGTATGGGTTACGGACGTCAGCGCCATTTGGCTGACAGCTGACCCAGAGAACGTTCTTTGCTTTGGTGACGAGTGAGACAATCTGGGCGAACTGTTCCTCGGTTGGAGAAGCAAGGATAGGATCAGTTGCATCGTCCAGGACAATGTGGATCGAGTCGATGTTGACTGGTTGTGAAGACCAACCGTCAAGAGAGCAGGAAAAGCCTTGACCTGCCAATTGCGACTTGAGCGCTTCAACGAGAGATGCGAAATCGCTGGCCTGAGAGTGGTTGATGATGTGAATATCAGAGAAATCTTGTCGTGAGGATTGAACATCGGTGGACTTGGCCACGATGATACTGGACTCCTGAGGTGTCACTGCCTGAAGACCCTGCTGCTCCAAGCGCATTGACAGGTCATCCCCTGAAGCATTCAGGACCAGCCTTCCATTTGTCTTCAACAGCTTTCGTGCATTGGATAGAGCCTGATCCATGTCTTCTGTTCCTTGGAACGTATCTGAAGCAATGACAAGATCATAGTTGCCCTGGAAGCCTTGTTGAGAAGGGTCCTTGCTGATATCCAAAGTCTTGAAATCGACACAGTCGATCCACTTCTGGAGTGATAACTTTCCTTGACCCAACGCCTCCTTATTCCCATCAGTGTAGGCGTATCTGTCGAGCAACAAGCCTTCTGGGCGGTCGAGCGCTTGTAGTAGAGAAAGCGCCAAGCTGCTTTCACTTCCAGCACCAATCTCCAGGATCCTCATATGGGGCTGCTTAAAGGCGAGAAGTTGGACATATTCAAGAAGCTGTGATTTTTCAACTCCGGAAAGAAGATCGACATCTGGCTTCCACTCAATAGCATAGCTCATCTTGCGATTGAATGGCAGGGTGCTTTCGTCGACAGGTGCTTCGCCGATACCACGGAGAGATCCTCCCTTGATATCAAGGACAGGCACGAGCGGCTCACCCTCGACCTTTTCTTCAAAAACTGCGGTATTGATGCGAGCAAACCGGAAAGCCGTCTCGTTCATCACAGTTGAAACAACCCATTTAGTACCAGGCTTGTTGCCGATGTTGGCGCTGATCGTGATCTCATCAATGCTAGTGGGCATGACAGGGCCGTTTCCGACATTTCGTCTATAGACAGGAAGACCAAGCTGGAAAATGCAGTCAAATGAGGAGGGATGAATAACATGAGGCTGCTGGTGCTGTCGAGGCATGACGCTGATCACGTCTGGGACAGTGAGGTTGGCAACACCTCCGTGAGTACCAATCTTGGCTGACTGAATGCCGTTGAAGGTAGGTCCATAGACATTTCCGTTGTCGGCAAAGGTTTTGTAGAGCTCCTCTCCTGTAATTTCGGTATCACATCCATCGATAACGTCTTGGAGATCTCTGAGACGCCTTGACGTGGCCTCAGTCTCTTCACGGCCACCCTCAACTTCATCTTCCTTGGAAGCCCACTCAAGCATGATAGATCCAGAGCAGTGTTCGTGCCACACGTCCTCAGGAGACAAAGCCATAATACGGAAAGTCTCCCAAGTTCGATCAGTCAAGTGTTTAGCAGGTCTCAACGTGAGGAGAACCTCAACATCGGAGGTTAGTCCGTCTGTTCGTCGCTCAGGGATCATGATGGACTTGGAAAAGGTCATGTTCTTAAGATGAATCTGAGAAATGGTACCCTGAACCTTTCTGTCAATACTGATCTGTCGTGCTGCTTCAATGGCCATGCAAAGGTAAGCTGAGGCAGGATAAATGGCAAATCCGTCGACAACATGGTCTCTCAACCATGGAAGGCTTTCAACACCAAGGAAATTTCGCCAGGTTGGTTCCTGGCTGGTGGTTCCAGCAACTCGCAAACCAAGAAGATCATGTGGCGGATGAGCTCGGAAACGATGTTGTTTGCTAAGGTCGGACTCGTAGAGGTAATTGGTCGAGTGATCCCAGGGATAGGGTGCGAGGTCATCAATCAAGGTAGCTGACTTGGCCTCCTCGCTAAGTGTAGCTTGCAATGAGACTGGGTATCCGAACTCGAACATCTTCCCTGCCGTTTCCAAAACTGTAACAATGGCGTCACAACCTCTAGCTAGTGTAGAGAGATAGTTGGACTTGAAGCCAGACAGGTTGAGGCCCTTGATGGTTTGTCTAACGGGACCTGCCAGGGCACCGTGGGGACCAATCTCAGTAAACAATGTAAGTGGCGAGGCTTCAAGACCCGCAAGTTCCTTCTGGCAGAGGAGTTCCAAGGCATTGCCGAAACGGACCGGAGATACAAGGTTGTCAACCCAGTATTGAGCCTCAAAGTCAGTTGTCTTGTGTGCAACAAGCACGGAGGAGTAGAACTTGATGTTTGGGTTAGGGGTCTTGGCCTTGATGTGTGAAATAGACGCAAGATACTCGCCCGCAACTTTCTTCATGTGGTGGGAATGGTAGGCAGTGTCCACCTTGAGTTTGCGGTTGAAGATGGACTCACGGTCGAGAATCTCCTTGAGTTCATCAATAGCAGTCTCGTCTCCTGAAATAGTCGTGCTGACAGGAGAGTTGACACAAGCGACACAGATCAGACCCTTGCGTGTCTGGTTGATGTAAGTCTGAACATCATGCTCGCCCAGGCCAACCGCCATCATTGCACCTTTACTGGAGATGACGCGCGCACAGGCCTGCGACATGAATCCACGCCTGTAAGAGACCTCGAGAGCAGTTTCGTGGTCCAAAGCTTCAGCAGCGTAAGCTGCAGCTATCTCACCACTGCTATGACCAAGAACAAAGTTAGGGAAGACATTGTAACTCTTGAGAAGGTCCACCAAGGCGATCTGGATAGCAGTGGTTGAGGGCTGGGAGATCTCAGCCTGTCCAACCCGTGAAGTTTTTTCATCCCTAGAGAGCTCATCGATCAAGCTCCATTCTGCACCGAGGTCCCTCAGGAGCCTATCTGACTTGAGCATGGACTCTCTGAACAGGGGCTGAGATGTGGTCAACTCTCGACCCATGGCATGCCACTGAGCTCCCTGACCAGTAAAGAGGAATACGGAGCGGAAGTTTGGCACGGCTTTGGTGATACGGGGCTTTTGTTCAAGTTGAGTGATCAGCTCTTCGTGGCTTGATGCTGCAGTACTGAACCGGAATTGCAGTTCTGAGCGGCGAGTAGAAAGGGTGAAGGCAAGATCGGAGAAGTAGGATGTGTCTTGACGAGAAGAGACCCATTTATGTAGGTTGGACACCATAGCTTGTAGAGAAGTCTCGGAGCGAGCTGAGAGGACGAACAACTCTGAGGTTCGAGCAACCTCGGCATCTGCAGGAGTCTCAGAATTGACATGGTGTCCATTGACTCCGTTGGTGTCGTTAGTGCACTTGGGGGACTTCTCATCAACAGACTCCACTGCTTCTTGAACATCTCCGTTTGTGCCACTGCTCTCGGTAGAGTGCCCATTGGTATCGTTGGACTCAATAGAGTGGCCGTTGAAACCGTTGGCTTCTTTGACATAACCATTCGTTCCGTTAGCTTCGATAGCATGCCCATTAGTACCACTCTCGACACCATGACCATTGGTACCATTAGTCTCAACATGGCCATTGGTTCCATTAGTGTTCACGGCATGCCCATTGGTACCATTTGCAGCGTGTCCGTTCGTGCCGTTAATTTCCACATGACCATTTGTTCCATTCGTCTCATTGTGTCCGTTGATACCGTTCTTGACAGTCTGCCCATTAGTGCCATTGCTGTCAGTATGGCCATTGACAGCGTTTGCTTGCTCAAACACCGGCTGTTCCTCTTCAAAGTTGGAAGAAGGTGCTTCCAGAATTACATGGGCGTTGGTTCCACCATAGCCAAAGGAGTTGATAGACACTCGTCGAGGACCATTTGATACTGGAAGAGGGGTCATCTCAGTTGCAATCTAGTCATCATCAGCCATAATCCCTACATAACTCATTGATTTGTTTCGTCCATACCTTGACGTTTCTCTCATCCAGACGAAGCGAGGGCTTGGGCTTGATGAAGTCAATATTGGGCGGAATCTGACCATGCTTCAAGATCAGAATCGCCTTGAGCAGACCAGCGACGCCACTCGAAGCTTCAAGATGTCCAATGTTTGACTTGATAGAGCCAACATAGAGGCCGCCTTCGCGTTCCTGGTTCGGATCAAAAACTTCCGCGATAGATAAGATCTCCGCACTGTCACCTGCCGTGGTGTTAGCTCAATCAGTAAAGGAAGCGAGCAATGATCATACCAGCCTGAGTTCCGGTTCCATGCGCCTCAACATATGAAGTGTCTGCGGGGTCAAGACCGGCATTCTTGTAGACAAGTCGCATAAGATTTGCTTGGGAGATGGGGTTAGGGAGTGTCAGGCCAACTGTTTTGCCATCTTGGTTCAGACCAGAGTTTCTGATAATGGCATGTACTTTGTCGCCGTCCTGAATAGCATCATCGAGACGCTTGAGGATAAAACTGACGACACCCTCGCCTCGTGCGTAACCGGCGCCACGGCTATCAAAGACGTAGCATTTTCCATCCGGGTTAGTCATACTAAAGAACGTCAGTGTATCTGCCTCATTCAATACAAGTGACTAGCGACATACCCTACAGTACTCATGGGAATTATCTGATCAGGAGTAAGGACTAGTTGTGTACCAGCAACAATGGCCATCTTTGACTCCCTGGCTCGGAGTCCATGACATGCTTGATGCAAGGCCACCATACTACCTGAACAACCAGTGTCCACTGTGCTAGATGGGCCTTTGAGGTCAAAGACATACGATATTCTGTTGGATAGAATGGCAATGCCCGTACCGATCATGTGAGCCTTGGGTGTTCTGGCCATGTCCTTGTAACCCATACGCTCAAAACTAGGTTCCTGTGTTAGAAAGTGCTTCGCGGACGATGAAAGAGACTCACTCAGTAGCATAAGCTCCCACATGAACAGAAGTGTCAGACCCCTTAATCCCAGCAAGGGTCTGGCCAGCATTCTCGAGGGCTTCATATGTTGTCTCCATTAAGATACGTTGTTGTGGATCAAGACAATGGGCTTCATGTGGATGAATGTTGAAGAACCGCGCATCGAACGCAGTAATGTCCTGGTCTAGAAAGTATAGACCTTTGAAGTTGACAGCCTCCTTAGCTTCAGGGTCGGGGTGATAGAAGGCATCTTTGTTCCATCTGTCTTCGGGGATCTCACGCCAGCCACTTCTCCCCTCTGAAAGCATGTCCCAGAGTTTATCTGGGTTGTCTGAACCACCAGGTAGACGACATGCCATGCCAATGATGGCAATGGGACTTGGGCGTAGCTCAGCCATGATTTGTACAAGATGAAAAGGGAGAATATTGAAGAGAGGAACTAATTGGCGATGGCAAAGCCGGAGTTACGCATTAGTTTGTTGAGACGGGTTAGTACTACAGATTTTTATTCACGGGGGAACAGACGTTAATAAAGTTGAGATATTCACAAGTCAAAATATCTCCATGTTCCCCGATTAGTGCTATCAGAGTGCCATGTGTGTAAGCTTGTGATCCTTCCAAAATCTAAGCCTCGCCTTTAGACACTAGACGAAAGCAAACGCGCGTTTAATCGGAATCCAACAGACGCAATCCGATGGCTAATTCCAACATAACACGCAATTCTTCAACATAAGATATGGCGGCCCCAGATGTAACTGAGGTTTCACAATGCACGCACATGTTCCCGGGATCTGGACTCTTTGTCTCACTTGTAAGGCTGACATGGAGATAAGGAGTGGGAAGAACATGGAGAGTCATGATCTAGCATGGTCGAGACCGTATTACAAGTCCTAGATGGAGTGGGTATGCTGTTTCCAGTCGAGAGCTCTTTGCCGTGAAGGTCATGAATCCTACAAAGCTGTGATGGATAGTGTTGCCGTCGTTATCTGTTCCCGAAACCCCGAACTAGAGTATCTCGTACATGATTCGAGTCTGATCCCGAAGTTTGGACCCCATTGTCAGAAAAAGTTGATCCTTCGTGAAGACGTGCGATGTGTATCTATCGAAATCCACTGAGGCTTGCATTTGTGACCGCACTACGTGATTGCTATGCTCCGAAATGACTATCTTCGGAACATATCACTCTTACAACATGGGTAGAAATCCTTTTGAAAAACATCTTCCAGGCACGACGCCTTAACCGGACGGGAAGGGGTATCATTTAGTCTAGTCTGGGTTAGAACAGCGGCAAGCATGGCGCCTCAAGCGGCCGGTTCATCACTCTGGAGATGACTGGGCGGCACATGAGACTAGATTGGACGATTGGAATAGCAAGTATGAGGCAGATAGCTCATTGGCCAGCGGAAGAGAAATACTAGAGAGGGACATGATTGCTTCGACACCACTTTGCAAGTCTTTGGCGGCACATGGAATTTATCCAGACGGCACAGCGTGAGAATCCTTCAGGTGGCACAGCCCTACGATATCACCCAATCTCAGCTCATCTTGGCCGAGACACACCAAGCCCTACGGCATGATACCCTTACCAGGGGTTACAAATCTGGTAAACTCAGGCTTGGCGGGCCGAAGATTCCCCAAGATTAAGATCCTAACACATGAAGATCAACCTGGATCAAGGTATTCGTGTAGACCCCCACGGGGAAATGGTCCGATGTGCTGGTAAAATAGGAGGTCGACCTTTGTTTTCCCCAACATCTACCCCGCCTCACAAACGTCTCCAGCCACTTACTCCAATACCAGCACATGTTCCTTCTTACCTTGGTCGAAGACCTTTTCGGTTAATCTGCCAATAATGTGTGTTCACGGGTCAAACGGCCGGAAAATAGGGGAAGCCATCCGGATGATAGAGGGACTTTACACCTGGATGCCACCCAACAGCAACCAACAAATGGACCAACAAAGCAGCAAACAATGTCTCAGTCAATTTCCCATTGTCCTCGTCACCGTGCCTTTTCTCAAACACTTTCCTTTTTGACATGTCCATAGCTTTAAATACCAACAGCGAAGAGTAATCCTCTCTTCTCCATCAACCATCTTCACTCTGTTCAAACCCACACCTTCGCAAGAGAATTCGGCCCAAAATGTCAGCCCCAGAAGGCTATATCGAAGGCTTTGTCTGTACTCTGGACACATGCTCCGTGGAGCAGTGGGGATTCGTCCGATACAGACCTAGTATCCCCGGAAATGCCGTGTTTCTCGCCGTCATGGCCATCCTCGCCGGTTGTCAGTTGTGGCTAGGCCGTAAGCATAAGGGCTTCATGATCCCTATGTTTCTTGGCCTATTTACTGAGACTGCCGGCTACGTTTCTCGTGTTATGCTGAATGGGAATCCGTTCAGCAGAGATTACTTTTTATGGTATCTCATCACTTTGACAATTGGACCTGTCTTTATCGCAGCTGCCATCTACTTGACCCTTGGTAGAATTGTTGTCGTCTATGGCGAAGAGATTAGCCGGATTAAACCTCGTTCATACACGACATTCTTCCTCGGATGCGATATCGTTAGTCTTGTGGTTCAGGCTGTTGGAGGAGGCATCGCCGCATCCACACCCCTGACCAACCCAGGTTTGGTAAGTTAAGCTTGAATGATGTATAACATCTTGACCTTGGCCTTGAGTCTTTGCTAATCATGTACTTCCTATAGATTGATATCGGAACGAATGTTCTTGTCGCTGGCCTGTCTATCCAAGTCGCTTGTCTGTTTGCATTTTCTGCTTGCAGTCTTGAGTTCTTCTGGCGTGTTCGAAAGAACCCAGAACTAGCCAACCCTCAATTTGTCGATCTTGTCAACAGCAAGAGATTCAAACTGTTTTTGCTTGGTATGTTTCATACCGGACTATGTGTCATCTGATTTTAGGACATAGCTAATGACTAGAAGGTGTCTTCGGCGCAACTACGGCCCTCTTTATCCGAACTGTTTTCCGATCCGTCGAATTAAGCGAGGGTTTCTCAGGGGAATTGGCCAACAAAGAAGTCGAGTTCATGATTCTTGATGGAGTTATGGTTATATTGGCCTGTTTGTTCTTGACTGTCCTTCACCCTGCCTATGGCTTTGATGGACGGTGGAATGAGGCCGGATTCAAGTTCCGTACTTCCAAGGCCACAGTTACTGAGGAGGCTCCAGAAAGTGCTACTCCAGCCAGTATGGAGAAGAGAGAGCCCGAGATGTCTTCTGAAAGGCTTTAGTGGGAGGTTCAAGTCTCTCGTTGGTCAGTATAGCGGGAATACGATAGAACTTTTATGTTGCATGAGGACAGAAACTTGGGATACACGGGCGAGAAAGGAACAATATGCGTTGCATACATACAGAGTCTTTGATAGTTGCTTTAACTTGCTTTCCCTTATCAATCTACTGCACTTTAAAGCCACAAACAAGCTTCAAATTGGCTTTACCGTGTCAAACTTTGTTCTCTCGTTATCTTGCTCACCAACGCCCGTTTAGACTCGCACTCGCTTTGCGACACACCTAACTAGGTGATGATGCGAGACCAGGCTTATCAGTTCGGTTGGATGTTGAGAGAATACTATTGGTCATGATCTGACATTTACAGCTTTTGTTTAGAACTTATTGTGGTTGTTCAAACCATTATTTCCATTATCTACCGACTACTTGAGCTGAACATGGAATGGCTTTCCCTCTGAAGCACACTTATAAATAGCTGAAACAACACTAAAATTGAACTCAAGTCTGTTCCTTGAGAGTGCCAAAGTATCTCGCCCCTCAATCAAATCAGCAAAGGCAAGCAACGGTCGCTGGTTGGCGTCTTCCCATCCAAACGCAGGGAATTTTTCCTCCTTGGCTTGGACATTTCCATCGACATCGACGTAATGTACAAGCTTGAATCCTTCTTTTACCTCGTCCACTTCATCTTTGTAGTCGAACGTCGGGACCCATTCCCATGTCAGACCTCCAGCGGTGCCGTCAACATTGACAGCAACTTGAGGTTCTCCGTGAAAACCACTCGCTCGCTCCCACTCAAACGGAATAACAGCGCCGTTGTCCAGTGTTAATGTCAGAGATGCTCCGGCATGTGTCTCGACAGAAATGGTAGTATCAGGGGGATCAGCGGCAGTTGTCGGTGTTGCTAACCATGCATGATTGACAGTTGCAGCAACAGGACGGAGAACATCAAAGAACATGGTGAGATCGTAGACACCCCAGTCAAAGATGGTTCCTCCACCGGATTTCTCTTTCTCCAAGAACCATCGACTCGATGGCTGGTACTCAATGCCAGCGCGCGCTCGTGGAGAGCGATTAATGAAGCGAGCATGATACACTGAACCGATGGCACCATTCCCAATCAACTGGCGAGCACGTTCCAGGGCTCCATTGCCAAGATAACGAAAGCTGCACTCTCCAAAGGTTCGGCCAGAAGCGTCACTAGCAGCTAACATCTCCACCATTTCAGCTTCGGAGGTTGCCAGAGGCTTCTCACAGAGAACATGACGCCCAGACTGGAAAGCCAGAAGCGTAGCCTTGTGATGCAAGAACGGAGGTACAGCTACCACAACAATGTCTCGCTCTCGCCCTGGAGAGCTGGAAAGCATGGCTTCTGCATCCTCATAGACGGCAGCGTTGGGAAATCTGGCCAGGAGTGCATCTCTCGCCACTTTCGAAGGGTCGGCAGCAAAGAGTTGGGTATCATGGCCTAGACGTCCAGCCGAGATGCCGTGTCGCCAGGCAATTGAACCGGCGCCATATAAATAAACACGCCAAGGTGTAGTTGTTCCATTTGTGTAAGTCATTATGAAGGTGATGTGTAGAAGGAGAACAAAGATTTGTGAATTTCAGTTGTGGACGGCAACGCGACATCAATTAGCCATTTCGCCTGTAGTTTTCTATGGCGTAATAAAGCACCAAACTGTATATGAAGCAACCTTCGGCTGATTTCCTCTGAACACCAAGACTTTTCAATAGTACTTGCATTTACCCTGGCAATTTATCCAGATATCTGACGCTGTGCCACCTAAATTAATTGCGGAAGGTTGTCTGCATTCGCTTCTAGTCCGGAGATAAAAGCGACGGATTGGATGCATAATGCATGCAACCCCCTTGTTCAGGGTCCAGACACCATTATATAGATCCTATAGAAACGACGGGGGTATATACGAGCATGAAGATAGTGTTTTCTATTCAATTGATATTCTTACACCTGAAGAAGGAACAGCTGCATAGTTTAAGCGGCGCATGTCACCTTTTGCAGCTTCGACTTAATCTTTGTCGGGTGGGGAGTCTACGTCCTCCGCATTCAACCGGATCACCTTGCGGCTATTGCATATGCATATCTGACAAGATCCATAGTCAATGAAACACCAACAGCGTATACCGGTACTCCGGAGGAAGCGGCGTATTTTGACCTTGCAGTAGCCAATCGAGTGACTGATCGATTATGTTGTTAAGTTTTGACACCAAGGACCAGGATACTGTATGACTGTGCCTGCCCCATATCGTGCTGGTTAAGCATATCTCCCTGCATTTTACGCATGCACTCTCTAGTATAATACGGTCCGTGGGACCGTCGGTTCCACAAAGGATTGCATCGGTGTTCAGCTCTGAACTTCGGGTCGTGTAGGGTATGCACAGCCAAGTTTAGGCTGAGACGAGCCATTAGGTCAGATAGACACTGTATGGAGGCAACTGAAAGTACTCGGTGTTCCCCAGATCGGTTGCTCTGTCGTGGTTGGGTAGCGATTGCGTATAAAGCCTTCTACAATGGTTCTTGCTTAGCCCACAGAGAGTGGTACATCCTCAACAAATTGCAGCAAGGTGGTCAGTCAACATGACTTTGACATCAAACAATGACCAGAAAGTTCTCAAAGTTGGAGTCATTGGTTTGGGAGAGATCGCTCAGGTAATTGAGTGGCCCCATCTCATCGACGCGCTGAACAATACTAAGCCCCTTAGGTATCACACATTCATGTGTTGAACAGTCTATCCAATCACTATCAGATCACTTACATCTGTGATGTTTCCGAGCAAGCCTTGAACCATTGCAGTAAAAGGATTGCTGGCAGTACACCAAAGACAACGACCAATGCTCAAGAGCTGATCATCTCCTCTGAGACCGATGCTGTCATTATCTGTAATGTCAACGCATTCCATCCTTCTCAAGCAATCTTGGCTCTTCAACACAATAAGTATGTGTTTGTGGAGAAGCCACTCGCCTTGAACTACCGCGACCTTGATGCCATCATTGCTGCGGAGAAGACCTCACAGGCAAGAGTTTTTGTGGGATACCAAAGACGCTATGCCGAGGCATTCTTGGATGCTTTGAAGGAAGTCGGCGATATGGAAGAGATAGAATATATACGGGTCAGAGGTATGTTGATAGGTGTCTTGAACAGAATGGATACTGACACTAGCAGACATCATCGGGCAGAATAGCTCATTTGTCAGCCAATCTGGCACCTTTCCAAGAAAGTACACAGACTTCTCAGAGGAAGCCACGACGAATATGAAGGCTACAGAGGAGGAAATGGTCAAGAAGGCTCTTGTTGACGAATTCGTAGTTGAAACTACACCGGAGTCAATGACTTTGTTTAGACTGTTCACGGGGTATGTCGTTTCTTCAATTGGTCTCAGCCCTTGTATCAGGGAAGTACATGACTAACCATTTACTTCAGACTTGGCTGCCACGACTTTTCTGCTTTGAGGGAACTAGTCGGCATGCCCTCTCGGGTTGTCGGTGCATCCCTTGGCTTGCCGATCTGGAACGTTTTGTTCCAGTATGATGGTTTCCCCGTCATGTACGAATCAGGTATCATTGACGTTCCTCAGTTTGACGCTCACATTGAAATCTACTCTCGACAAAAGATTGTCCGCGTCGACTATGATACTCCTTATGTTAAAGGTCTTCCCGTCACAATGACAGTCAAAGAGAAGATCAATAGCGCCAAAGGTGATGGTTATAGGGAGAGTAAAATTCGGAAGACATACGAGGATCCTTTTACTTTGGAGTTTTTGGAGTTTCACCGTTGTGCTACGACCAAGGCGAACCCAAAAACCTCAGCTGAGGATGCTCGTGAGGATCAAGATTTGATAAAGATGATCATGCAAGCTGCTTACCGCAAATGATATACTTAAATTTAGTCTAGCTAGTCCGGAGTTGAAGAGCACGTTATATCCTTGTCGTTACTCTCCGATATTCCTTTTGTCAAGCCAAAGTATATCTGATTCTGGTGTTCCGTGCCTATACCCTGTTATCATCAGCTTCATGCCCATTGCTGGACATCAGAACCTCAATCATGACTAGTTTCCATGGCTGTGTAAGTTCTTTTACATAGTCTAATTCACGTAGAGCAGAAGTACAACACCAGAATTTTCAAGCAAAACCAATCTATTTCAATTTCATGACTGCGCAACTGCTCACTCGTTATTCCAGGAGACGTGCTACTGGACCTTGATACAAACTTTGCCAATGTGCTGCCCACTTGCAATATGATCCAATGCTGCAATTACTTGGTCCCTCTCGTAACCGAATTCTTTCTCCACAGGAACTTTGAGCCCCCTAGCATTGAAAAAACGGACAACGTCTTCCAAATGCTCCTGGGTTCCAGCCATGACTCCGCGGACAATGGCACCCCTTGGAAGAGTAAGGGCTGCAACGTCGGGCATCTGATCTTGAGGGCAAGACGCGAGGAAGCCGATGATAGCAACTGAACCACCGTGCGCCAAAGATTTGATGCTCTCCGCAATGGTACCAGCGCCGCCGTTTTCGAAGACAAAGTCGGCACCAACACCGTCGGTAATCTTGAGTACTTCCTCCGACCATTTGGGAGTCGACTTGTAGTTGATGGTGTAGTCAGCCCCATATCTATTCTTCACATGCTGAAGCTTGAAATCTGATGACGAAGTTATAATAGTGGTGGCTCCAGCAGCCTTGGCTAATATGAGACCGGTGATGGATACACCGCCGGTTCCTGTCGCTGTGTCAGAAAGATGCTCTTCGGTGAGTCAGTGGAGGAAACTGGCTTACCAAGGAACAAGACAGTTTGGCCA
Source organism: Fusarium penzigii (assembly GCA_013623535.1). NCBI lineage: Eukaryota > Fungi > Ascomycota > Sordariomycetes > Hypocreales > Nectriaceae > Fusarium > Fusarium penzigii. The sequence goes on from JABFFC010000077.1 coordinate 36,565, forward strand.
GGCTTAAGAGGTGCGTTGCCGTAAAGAGCGTTCCACGCTGTCGTTCCTGTGCAGACGAGAGCGGAGAGCTCGGCGTAGTTCAAGTGAGTATTCTTGGGTACCTTGACCAGGACAGAACTTGGGAGCGTGATGTACTGTCTAAGGACACCATCACGAGAACTACCGAAGACATGGTCCCAGTCTTTAACCCTTCCGTAACGCGTGTTGAGGTCGAAGTAGGCGACGACTATATCGCCCTTGGCAAACTCTTCAACTCGGTCGCCGACACTAATCACGTCGCCAGCCAGATCCGAGCAGGGAACCACATTCTCCTTGACCTGGAGGGGGAACTTTCCAGCCGCTATGGCGAAGTCTCGATAATTCAGAGAGACACTTTTTATCTGAACGAGAACCTCGCCCGAATGTGGCTTGGGCACTGGTTCTTGATTGACCTCGAGATCATGGATGGAGGTGCGCTTGGGTAGACGATAAACCAGTTGTTGGGCCATAGCGTCTTGAAAGTCGAATAAAAAGTGAATTCAGAAGAGATGTGTGGCTGAGAGAAGAGACGTTGGCTTAGAGTCAATCGGTATTATCCATGTTTTAAGAAATACACAAGGTGAGCCATGGGCTTTATATATTGCTGTCTTCCACAAGCACATATCTCGTGGTACCTCAAGCTAATCTCTAAATGGCTCACCATCAGGACATGCAAATTCTGGTCTGAATTAGAAATCAGAATTTCATGTGTCCACTCACCAAACGTCTCGAATCGCATCATCACTTTTCACACGACCTGGCTGTAAGATGGTCGGACTCTACAGAGCGGGTAGTGCTTAACCGAGTGGAGATGAACAGGATACTGCTTCTCCGAAGGCCTTGGCGCCCGCCAGACGCTGAGTGGTCGATGGAGTGTTGCTTATGTAGCTCGAATCCCATTTGACAGCCATGAAGAGGAAGAGAGATGATTACTAAAGCATGGAATATGTCTCATTTGAAATCTAGTACTGGCATCCTACCATCATACAAACATATTATTCTACATCGCACGCCGGATGTTGCTTATCCAGCTTCTCATATCGGCACCATGCCACCAGCACAGCAGTTGCCAGACTCACACAGTCCAGCCGAGGGCTCCTCGCAGGCCAACCAAAACACAAGGCAAAGAGTGTCCGTCGCCTGCCTGCCTTGTCGGAACAAACGGATCAGGGTAGGTCGATCTTAGTCTGATGACAGCTCCCGCATTAAATGATAACAACCACGCCAGTGTGACGGCTTGCAGCCAATCTGCACTCCTTGTGTTGGTCGAAACGTGCAATGTGCTTATAACTTTACCGAGAATAAGCGAAAGTAGGTCTATTAAATACGTTGAAGCTTTCTCATGTAACCATCGTTATAGGCCTCCAAGCAAGCGCTATGTCAAATCTCTTGAAGATCGGATTCGCCTTTTAGAACAGCAGCTGAACAACCAGCCGATTGCTGTCGCTCCGGCCTCAGATCCGCCCAGCGATCCATCTAATCCACTGCTACTCAAATCCAGCAGCAACAAAGACACAAAGGAGCCCGACTTGGTGTCTGAAGTGACAGATGTTCTAGGTGCTCTCAAAATTGGAGACGATGGACAACTACATTACTTTGGATCCCAAAGTAACTGTCACTTTTTGAAACATTCTGCCAATCGCTCAAATTTAGAATCCACAGTTTGCAAACAAAGAGAAGGCCTTGCTGCCGCTGAGCGCGAGGGTAAGGATGTGGCCCTGTCGATCGAACTCCAAGAGCATCTCCTTGAATTGTACTGGACATGGCAAAACCCATCTATTTGTCTTATTCATAAGGGAGCGTTTAGCAGAGCTTTCAGAACGAGGACTTACGGCAAATACTGTACACCACTTCTGCTCTCCGCCATTTTTGCAATTGCGTCACGTTTCTCAAACCGGCCAGAGTTGCGCACCGACCCGGACGATACGAGCACTGCTGGATGTGCCGTCTTTGAGCGGGCCAAACTACTACTAGCATACGAGAGCCAGGCCCCTACAGTTGCGACAGTGCAGGCTGCGGCCCTCATGGGTGTCAGAGCTATGTCCGATAATGAGGCAGAACTTGGTTGGTTGTATTGTGGTAAGTTCGCCAACTTGCCACTCCTGTTTCTACTCTGTCGCTCATAACATACACAACAGGTAATGCGACACGTATGGCATATAGCATCGGCTTGAACATAGATTGCTCTTCATGGGTAGGATCGGAAATCATCTCGGAAGAGGAAGCTGAAGTGAGGAGAGTGACGTGGTGGGGATGCTATACGCTTGATAAGTATGCAATGCTTCTCGTTCATGTTGATTGGCGACTAATATGCCAGACTTATGTCTATCTCTCTGGGACGACCTAGTTGCGTCCGAGATCGCCATTTTACATGCCCGGAGATAGATTTCACCATCAACACTTGTGTCGATTCATCCTCATTGCCTTTGACTTCTGAAGGGACCTCTGAACTTGTTGAAAGCATGAGTGCACGCTACATCGCCAAGTGTTTCGCTATTGCATCAAAAGCGTTGGATGAAATGTTAGTATAAAATGGTCAAGACTAAGACAATTTTCAATAACCACCAGTAGATATGCTCCAAACGCCGGTATGTTGGAGGGGGCGATTGAAGAGATCGTAACAAAAACCGACGTCGAGCTGCAAGCATACTATGTCAACCTGCCTAGTCAATTGAGACTTCCCAAGTCAGCACAGATACCTGCACCTGCTCACGTATACCAACTGCAGTAAGAGTTGTCGCCGTATAATATCCCTGTGGTCTCACTGATATTTTTTTCTAGCCTCCAGTACCACATGAATATGATTCAGCTGCACCGGCCGCTCTTGATACGAGATTGTGGTAACGAGGCCAGTTCCTCTACTCAGGATACTGAACATATGAAGACATGCCGCCATTCCGCTTCAGAAATCGTCAAGTTACTTCAAGCCTTTAAGTTACACTACACGCTAGTCAGTTCATCTTGACCCCTGATACAGTACGTTGATCTAACCATTTGCAGCGGTATACGGCAATTCTCAGCATACACGTCGCCTTTACTGCTGCCATTATACACATAATAGATGTGCAATCTAGCTTCGACGCAACCCAGCAGCAAGCCATGCAGAAGCTTGAGGTATGCATACGGGCTCTGGAAGAAATGACAACCACATGGAACGGCTGGAGCACAAAGTCAATATGTGCAATTAGGGTGCTATTGAATAGATAGAGTAGAGCGAAGACGATATTGACAGATTATTGAGAAAGGAAGTGTGAGAATATTTGGCGCAGATCCATTCTCATGATTATTCAGAATGAGAGGTGATCGTTGGATATTCTCAAAACTTCAAACTCTTTGCACCAACGTTTCAGATAAAATAGACCTAACGATCCTTCTCAGCCAGAACCCAGTTCTCGGTAGCAATTCTGAACCTCTTCCCCCATACCCAAACAGGAATCACCAAGATTGAAAAGAATCCCATTATTCCACCGAAAACACCAAATGGAACTTGAGCACCCGCTTGCTTCGCCCAGGTGCCAACGAAAAAGCTCCAAGAGAAACTGATAATCGACCTGAAGAGGGTGACGGTGGTGAAGCAGTCTGCTGCCACGGGACCATAGGACTCATTCAACTGAGCCCACGAATTCAGATTAGTATATGTAAGGAGGGCTTCAGGAATCTGGGACTTACGTAGTTGAAACCAATTGAAGGAACGAGCATGATGGCAAAACTCACCATCCCGACGCCAACCTGTAAGCCAACCCATGCGTTTGGCGAAGGATACGCCGCACAGAAACCAAAGACCCAGAGTCCAAATGTACCCATCATAAGCCCAGGAATAGCAACCAGGAGTCGTGACTCAGGCTCCAGATATATATCACTGGAAACACCACGAGGCTTCATGACACGATCTGCCGCAAGTCCAACCACGGCCAATCCTAGCAAAGCGCCAATAACGCCGCCGACATTGATGAGACCGGCATTCTCTCCCCACAAATAAGGAGGGCTGGCGACATATTGCGGTCCTATGGTACTGATCGTTACAACACCTCCGACAAGGCCGGCATACCAAAACATGACGAGCCAGACGCCTGGGAGGCGGAGGGTTTTGATCGGTACAAGGACTCTTGTGAGGGGCGAGAGTTTTGGGCGGTGGAATCCCAGGGACCTCCGGAATGTAAAAGGTTTGAACGTTTCTTCGACCGCGGTTGTTGTGGCTTTCTCGACTTCTTCCGCAGCCGACTTGGCTTCCTCTTCAACGTAGCCGATAGAGAGAACTTGAGGTCGGTCAAACTGGCTTTCAGGAACGAGCACTAGGCACAACACGAGTATAATGGCAGAGAGAATGACATTCACCCACTGGAGCCAGTCCAAACCCATCCGGGAAGCAATGTAGCCTCCGCAGATGCCTCCAATTGAGGGGCTGACAGCCAGAAACATAGTGTAAACACCCTTTGGACCTGTCAGTTTTGCTGTCTTGACACACAGGGGTTTGAAGCTTACCATAGCCCTACCGCTCTGATGAACAAAGAATATCTCACCAACTACTTTTGGAGCAACTATCCATTGATCAGACATCACTTGCACTGCCTCCAATCATGCGTACACTTACTGGTATCAGCAGGAGCACCACCTACTCCCATGAACGATCTCGCAGCAAGGAGAGAGCCATAACTCTTAGCCAGGCCCGCCCATGCCGAAGATAAAGTTAGGACGAGCAGGCCAAGGAGGATAACTGGGCGTCGGCCAAAGGCGTTGGCAAGAGGAACCCAGAACAGATTGGCTGCCCCAAGTAGTAGGACGTTGACCTAGGAGAGTTGTTAGCCTTGCTCTCCCCTGTCAAGGGAGTAATCCATACAGCTACCAGTTGTGACAGTTTATCCATGGGTACGGGAGGGTTGAATGCCATCGGGGTCGCAAGCAGAGGAAAGGCACTGGAGATAGAGCCCGATGTGAAATTGGCTAGGAAAGCGTACAACGACATACAAGCCAAGACGGCGAATTTCCTCCAAGTTGGCCAATTCAAGGGGTCGGCGGGATCATTCGAGGGCTGGGGCGATTTGACGACATTTTGATGCAAAGCATGATGAGTTGGTTCTGGTGAAGCAAAGCGTTAGCATGGCATGGCGTGGATGAGAGTACAGTACGCGTGCGGGACGGGACAAACCAGGTATGAATACCGTTCCCAGGGGAGTGGCATGCTTGACTGCCGACTTTGGCAAAGAAAATGCATAAGAAAATTGAGACATGGCTTGGGCGACCCTTTACTGTAGAGTAGAATAGAGACAGGCCAAGACTTGGGATGGTATGCGAGCACGGAGGAAGACGAGCTTTATAAGCGCGACAGATGTGTCCAGTTTCCCCTCTTTTACCCGGCTTCCCCCACAATCTAAGAATGAAACCTGGGGTTGAGGTTGAGATTGAGATTGAGGCTGAGCCTAAGGAGGGTTCGCGAGATCGGCTCCATCGGCTCCACGCGGCTGTGATTAATGTCCGTGAATGAGACCCGGGATGTGGAGAGGTTGACTCCGTGGAAGGGGAGTGACAGGACCATAATTGGATCGATAGCCTATAAAAGCCCCCTGGCATCGACAACGAGCCGGAGCTCTCGGGACTTGCAAACTTTAAATCTCTTCCAATTTCTTGTTATGTTGTTTATTTCACCCCTGGTGAGTTGCTCGGTGACCTCGTTGCCGAATGGAGCGCAGCCTGCATATCTCAAATGTGGTAAGGGTATATCATGATTGGATAGAGTGCTTACCAGCTCATACTCATCAATAATGCATCTGCCTTGATCAGAACGACCCTTATTATCAGTCCATGTGACTGTTTGAACAACTTCCCGAACCCGAAGACCTAACGATCAGATCTAAGTATGCTTAATTCAGCTTGCATAGCAAATGTGTGACAATGCCTAGCCTAGCGTCTGTGGTAAATCGTTTGCTTTATCTAAGAATAGTGGCTCATATGCTCAACTGACTTTGAATGCGTTCCTGATCTAGGGTTTGGCTCACAGCTCATTGAATACCGCTGCCAGTCTTTTATTGAATTGCTGGCTAGAATATCTGCAACAGCTTATCCCCGCTCCCAACGTTCCAGAGAGGCATCGGCAATGTGGAGAGGCTTCATCACATGCGACATGACTACTAGCTGCGGGACCCTAACGGCGACGCCATACAATTCTTGTGCGGGGTGTCAAATACAACTGCGGATGGTTCGGCCCACCCGGGATAGACTGACTGTCTAATGCAGAGAAAAAGGTCGAATAAGAACCCCTATGTTACATTTCTGTTTGGACTACTTCATACGAAATCAAACCAGCCTGAATTGTTGAGGATTAGGAAGAAAAAAAAAAACAACCACCTTTACACTAATAGACAGCGAACGCTTGAGACGTAGAGCGTGTGATCAGATAGTTTGGAGAATTCCTAAGATCTACACCTGGTGGAAATAAGAACGAGCATCGAATCCTGTAACATGGTTCTGATACCTGTACCGCCCTGCACGGAAGGTATCAGGAAGTGATTGTAAAGAAAGTAGGATCGGCGAGCAAACCGACAGGCCACCCTGAAGTGATAGGAGCTGCAAGGCTTCTGACAACCGCTCACAGGCTGCCTCATCAAGGGGCGAATGGGAATTTAACCGACAAACTATTGTCAAGGATCTTAAACGGTTGCTGAGGACCTTGTTGGTTGGAAGGAATTACAACAGAATGACAGGGGCCAGGGGTCTCACGGTAAAGCTTGCAAGAATCACGGCTACAGACGTTTTTTTGTAAAACTGGCAAGGCCGAATTATTAAGACAGCCTCCGGCCGAGGAGTAGACTCAAAGTGGAGAGAGGATGGATGAGGACGAACGTTGATAGACTCTGTCACCACTGACTGACGATGACTAACGCCATGGTTTGGCAGTCTATTGGCTTCCCTAATTTGCTGTATGACCACATCTATTACAACAGCGCTTCGAGTGTAGGGTACGACAGTGGACTCGAACAGGGTTGGGCATTGCCGAGTTGACCAGCCTCTTCCGGCATGTTTGTCTCGTATGGCGCCACTGGATTGGTCTCTCGGGAAGGGTGGAGAAATCATATTAGCCAGGAAAGGGGTAATTCCTCAATAAGAATGCATGTGGATTGCAGACATACCACAGCAGTTCAGGGGATCTCATGACACATTCTTGGCATGTTAACATTGGACTAGGGTTTCACCCAACAGGCAATTCCCTTTTGTGAATCCAATCTGTCCGATATACTTTTCCTTTAAGGCTACATTAGAGTAGCCACATAACGTAACCATCACCAAAGCCAATATCCCGTTGCTTGTGGTAGTAGCCTATACGTCCATCCTTAGCCAATTTTCGCGGTGAGAGAGATCCATTATTCCTCCTATGTGTATATTTACTGAACATGCTTGGGTCAGTCAACGTTTAGATATTCTGGAATCGGCCGAGGCACTCACCATGGGCGCGAGATCTGCCGCAGAGGCCCCCTTACATTCATTGTTCGATTGTGAGGCTAGCATTAATTCTTCTGAGGGGCAAGAACCTCGCACTCTTCACGGGTTTCTCTCCGGTCTGATCCCAGGTCTTGGATACTCCAACATAGCCTGAAATGCCGTCTTGCTACATTTGTACAATGGCATGGTCGAGCACCTATCAAAACAGGCAAGGATGAGATACTTTCCCCGGATTTCTCGCCGTTTTCATGCGGAGCCCCAGGTCAAGAACCCTCTATGATAAAAAGGAAAAGGACGGGGCAAAACTACTCGTGCGCATAGTGTATTGATGCAATGGCCTAATCAAGAAAGCATCTCATGCTGCATGGCCTTCTTTCCGACCAACTCTTTCTACGAACTGCCATATCAGTATAGCCTAAATAACCAGGGCGGCTCCGTACTTGCCTTGTTCGGCCCTGGTGCAATTTATGTGATTCTCCCATGGAGAAACTATTTCCAGCAATAGCCGCATGTGATCAACAAACATATATAGAAAAGTGCAACGGCGCCTGTTGACATAATTGTAGGGAGCTTCTTTATCATATAAAGGCTCCGGTGTCAATGCTGTGAAACACTTGCATTCGTCCCATGGCCACATCTTACTAGTTGTTCCCCTCCACGACCAAAGCAAGATGCGTCCTCAACTTACCATCTTGTCCCTCTTGGTGGCCAACACTCTCGCCAAGGACTTACTATCTTTCCAAAAAGGCGCGAGTAAGTACACTCTTGCCTCAACTACCTCAGGACCCGAGATCTGGGTAGCAAGCGACGATCATGCCGGTGTCAAGCGTGCTGCGGCCGACTTGGCTGTCGACTTCGGACGTGTCACTGGAAAAAATGGCACACTTGAAGTGAAAGAAAGCCTATCTAAAATCTCCCATCCCCTTATTATCGCTGGCACGATCGGCGAGTCCAAGTTAATAGACAAGCTCATTGCAAACAAAAAGATTGACGTCTCCGACGTTAAGGGAAAGTGGGAATCCTATACCTCAGCCCTTGTTAAGAGCCCTACATCCGATATCCCCTGGGCTCTTGTCGTTGCTGGCAGCAATCATCGCGGTACCATCTATGGACTCTACACAATCTCAGAGACTATTGGTGTTTCTCCTTGGTACTGGTGGGCCGATGTTGCGCCCAAGAAAAAGACAGGCATCTGGGTGCAGGATACTCAGATCGTTCAAAAACCACCATCAATCAAGTACAGAGGCTTTTTCATCAACGATGAATCGCCTGGACTCTCCTCTTGGGCAGCAAAGAAATTTGGCGGCAACCCAACATTCAACAGCAAGTTCTACGTAAATGTTTTCGAACTTTTGCTTCGTCTCAAGGCCAACTATCTTTGGCCGGCCATGTGGTCCAGTGGGTTTTATGTCGATGATGATCAGAACGGACCCCTCGCCGACGAATACGGCATCTTTATGGGTACCAGTCATCACGAGCCAATGGCACGCTCCGAGCGTGAGCAAAAGAACGAAATCGAAGGTGCTTGGGACTGGACCACGAACAAGGAGGAAATCACTGAGTTCTTCGAAGGAGGCGCTGAGCGAGGTGTGAAGTGGGATACCATATACACTCTTGGCATGAGAGGCCAGGGCGATGCCGAGTCACCAACCCTCACGGCCGACGCTCTTGAGGAGGTGATCAAAGTTCAGCAAGGAATCCTTTCCGACGTTTATAACACTTCAGACCTTCTCGACATTCCTCAAACATGGGTTTTGTACAAGGTTCGCCTCCAACGTGTTTCTACAGACTGAGACTTGATCATTTGACTAAAGCATGAATAGGAAGTTGGGAAATATTACCAAGCTGGGATGAAAGTACCTGACGACATTACGCTGCTTTGGACAGACGACAACAGTGGAAACCTCTTGCGAACTCCTTATTCTAACGAGACCGACCGCCCAGGTGGTGCTGGCATCTACTACCATTTCGACTATGTTGGATCACCACGTAACTACAAATGGATCAACACTATTCAACTTGTCAAGACTTGGGAACAAATGCAGCTTGCATATGAAAAGGATGCACAAAACCTGTGGATTGCCAACGTTGGCGACATTAAGCCGCTGGTATGTTTCCTTATAGTCTTGGGTACATTTCGTCCATTTTCTAACTTGTTTCGCTTCATTAGGAAATTCCTGCAACCCATTTCCTTGACATGGCTTATGACATGGATCGCCACAGTACGCCCGATAGTGTAACGGAATGGCTCAAGCGCTGGGCGACAAGTGAGTTCGGCGCATCTGTTGCTGGAAATGTCGCCGACATCCTCAACACCTACGGAAAGCTCATTATCCGCTGCAAATATGAGCTTCTTAGCCGGTCGCCATTCGTGTACAGCACCGCGTTTTATGATGAAGCCGAAAACGTGCTGCAAGAATGGGTGGACCTTCTATCCAGAACACAGAAAGTGCATGACTCTCTAGCCCAGGAGCATCAAGATGCATTCTTCCAGATGGTGTTGCATCCAGTGCTTGCTGGTAAGACTGTGGTGGAGATTTATATCAAAGCTAACCTCAATGCCTGGCGAAGTAAGCAGCTACGAACGAGCACAAACGAGTTGGCCAACGATGTCCACCGTTTGTTTGCTGAAGATGCCGAAATTGAGGATAGATATCATACTATCAATGGTGGCAAGTGGGATCTGATCCTACAACAGCCTCATATTGGTTATGATACTTGGAGCGATCCTGTTCGGAATAAGATGCCAAATGTCGCCTATCACAGCGCAAGCAATGTCCCCGAATCCGGTATCATGGGTGTCAGCGTCCAAGGTAGCGACCGGAGCGCCCCAGGTATATCAGACCCTACTCTTCTATCCATGGACCCCTATATGCCGGCAACTGAGAAGCGATACCTTGACATATTCACTCGCGACAATGGAACTTTCTCATTCAAGGTTACTTCCAACGTGTCCTACGTAAGCCTGACCAAGAAAGAAGGCACCCTCTCTGCTCCTGAAGGGTCAAGTGACTTGCGCAACCACATTAAAGTAGACTGGAATAAAGCGCCATCTGGTCTGAGTTGGGCGGAAATCAAGGTTCAATCCAAGGATGACGAAGAAAGCGTGGAGGTGACTGCACTGCTTCCAGTCAACAAAACGTCTGTCCCCGCATCCTTCAAGGGGTATGTTGAATCTGGCGGTTTGGTCTCTATTGAAGCAGAGCACTTTGCCAAAGCAGAAGAAAAGAATGGGTTGTCGTACAAACGGCTTCCGCACTTCGGCCGAACGCTGTCTGGGATAAAGTTGTGGCCAGTCACTGCGGATTCCCAGGATCCAACAAGCGCACCTAAATTGACATACTCCTTTCACTCCTTCACGTCGAGGGAAAAGGCTAGAATCGTCATTTTCCTGGGGGCTTCTGTTAACCATGACCCATCACGGCCGCTGAAGTATGCTTTTGCCATCGACGGGGGTTCTCCAACTACTGTCCAACCCGTACCTGACACACCTATGGGTGAGACTCCTGTGGGATGGACAGAGGCGACAGTTGCAGGTGGATGGACTTCGTTCACGACGGTGAATGTACCCGCTGGCTCTCATGCACTCTCGCTTTGGCTTCTTGAACCAGGTGTCGTTGTCCAAAAGGTTGTCGTTGACCTTGGCGGATATAAGAAGAGTGGACTTGGGCCACCGGAGAGCAAGAAAGTCTGACGAGAGAAACATGTGCTGCCTAGCACACCGGTAGAATTTGTCTAGAAGTGACAGAATACTTGATATAGGGAGCTTGAAGCATTTCCTGAATATGGAAACATTGATCACATCTGTTCTTCATTTGCCGCTACTTTCTGTGCTTATGTATCATCTGCCAACACTTCAGGTCTGCGCTTGACTTCCGCAGAGCCTGGTCTAACCTTTGGCCTTTGCCTTGAACGTTCCAACAGCAAGTGTCGTTCAAATCAAGTGGCCGCATTTGAAAATCGAAACAGCATCCCAACTCAATCAGGTTGCTCCGTTGCCAGAAGATGGAGACGGCCCAGTGCCGGATTTCGGCGTAAGTGTGAAGCCTCGACCACTAAAAGGTGTGCCAGACGGCATCGCGGTAGTTTCTGGGCTCGCCGCTGGTGGCGAGACATTGCTGGGGGACTTACTCCTCCCTGTTTGGTGAAGACTGATTGTGGTGAAATCTTGGGAGATCTGCTGCAGAGATTGCTCCATGAAATGCCCACCGGCCTGCTTGAGTCTCAAGCCAACGCCGTGGTTCTTTCCATTAAGCGGCTTGCCGTCCGTCGAAACCATGAATTGAATTGTATCATCGCCCTCGGCGTGATTTTCGATATTACTGATCTTCTCCTCTAGATATGAATCAATATTTGAGAAGAAGTTCAAGCAGTGACGCAAATTATCAGCTTCAGTGTTGAGATTATCGAGTAACACTTTATCATCTGCTGATGCTGCGGTTGACGGGGTAGCCTCTACACGTTCGGACACTTTCTGACGATGTTTCTTAAGCCTCTCGAGTGCAAATGCCAGGTAGTCTTTACAACCATCGAGCCCTTCGCTGACGAGCCTGTTCGATGTTGGATGCGGGTCTAGAATGCCAGGTGAATGTCCTTGTCCTGTGGAATATTGAAGCTGGATCTGATCAATGTGCTGAGAAAGCTGGAGGCAAAGCTGAAGACCCTTTTCGGTGCTGATGCGTTCGTTTTCTATGTATTTGACCGTTGCCTCGTCTGGCTCAGCACTGGCAACTGTCCGGGAAACAAGAGCATCGAGTTTCTGCTTCACGTCTGCAAGGTGTGCCTCCAAATCAATAGTTGTAGTCTCGATTAACCCTCGACAGTTTTGCACAGCTTCGACGGTAATGGTAGACGTGCGGCTAAACAATACCAAAACAGGTTAGTATGCTGTCGCAGGAACATAAATCGAGACGCTTACAGATTTGCAAAGCTGAGAGCGACGACAATAGTTGACTTGTATCCAATGAGCTGCTGTCTAAAGCCTTCGATTCCATCTCCGCCTCTATATGTGAACTTGGCCCAATCCCGGAAACTAGCTCGATCCTGGCTAGACCGAGAACTATATGATATCAGCTCGCGCTCAAATTCCTCACAGGCACGGCTGCATTGCTCCAGCGTTATCTTGAGGGCCGAAAGGTCCACTTCAACATTGCCGCCTGGTGCCTGGGAGAGTTCCTGGAGCACTGTGCTCAACTCCGACAACTCCGAAAGGAGTTCCCTCAGTTGACGTGGGAGGAACTGAAAGCTTTGTACTGTCTTCTGAACTTTGGTGACAGATTTATGGGTAAATGTCGCCAAAGTCAGAAGACCGGATACGATGCCGATAATTTCAGCCATTTGACGGAGACGCTGTAGGTATAGTTTTGTCCGGTTCGTTTGATCTCGTCACTGCTATGGACATGTAAGGAACTGACAGGTGGATGCGTGGTTGAGGTATTTATCATGTCACGCAGGGCCACAAAGTTTAGTACAACAGCTAACGTTAGGCTACGGGCCAATACTATCCAAGGGAATCGATGGCCGCGCGCTAAGGTCAAAGTCTGGCCAATACTTTGCCATGCTACATGGGGTAGGATGGGTAGAGAGCCTACTATTGGCTGTGTGGACAAAAGAAGAGTCCTAGAGATGGAGCAAAGGACGCATGGATACCTAAGACCAGGTCTAGGTGGGCCTGTGATGGAGAAAAAGCAAGTCTATGGTAACTCTCGAATGATTTGAAGGGTTTGTAAGGCGAAAGGCATAGAAAAGCAATCTAGCGTTGATGGGTGCACGATGGTGCACGATGCGCGGCACAGTAGTATTGAGGTAGGCAAGGAATACAAGGCATGGCAAAGCGACGGATGTTGCTTAATCAACCGTCAAGAAATCCATGTGTTGAAATGATTTAAATAGGACTGGCTCTTTATAGTTTACTCTGTGTGCAAGAAGTGATTGTGATTCTGACGCTCTTAGTCTATGGATGATGTCTGGTATACTGACATATCGCGTGTAGCACTCGACCAAGAAGCTCATTGTCTCAGCAAGGTTTGTACAGGGTACAATGGCTATGTGCTGTCTGTTTTGCAAATGAGGTTTGCAGAAGCTGAAATGCAGCCAAGCAATCCTTCCACAGCCTGATTTCTAGAATATCCAAGCCGGCTCTTGCAAGAAGGCATGGTTATAAGCGGCTCAGTAGAGAACAAGAACAGAAATAATTACACCTAATGATTGCGCAGAGCCCAGGTGTTCGACTCATGCTATCTACCTATTTATCTACGTCGTGTTTGTTGTAAAGTTTGGCTTTGTGTGTCAGTCTAATTGGCTCTTGATCGGTACTATTTCAGCTCATGCTTGCTAATTTGCACTTTGCTATCTTTTGTTGTTAGCGCACAAGACTGCGTCTACGAGTAGTGACTGTAACGACTATATAACGATGCAGTTGGGCAGACCTTGCGAGCCCAACTGAGCTGGGTGGTAGGAAGGTGCACACTTATTAGTGACCAAGTCCGGCTCTGACGATAAGCAATGTACTATCCAGACATCAACTTGAAGGTTCGAGACCAGTGGGGGCCAAGTTCATGATTTATGTGCAGCTGAATCCATCCACATTATCCCTGAGGCTTGAAGTCGGTTAGTTTCCCAACATCATGTCCACGTCTTGAATTGGGAAAAGGTTTCCTCCGTTTTCTGCTCAGCCTGATTGAAGGATCCGAAAGAGCAAGCAAGATATTGCACGGCTGCAGCAGCCAATATTGTTCACCGCAGATAAGAATCCAAAACTGTGCACTTTTGTCATCTACTTCGCGACTGAGGTATCATGTAGTGGTTCCAGCCGCATAGCCTCATTGACACAGATGAAAGGGAGGGACACCAGCGATATTTGTGCTATAAAAAGAAGACCAGTTCACTCTAGAGCCATGCGTAGTTTCCCCAGAATCACAGACATCTCATCCAACTTGATATTTGCAATGTTATCACAATTACTTTCTCTTGTTTACCTCGGCTTGGTGCCCTTGTCGCTCACCAGCTCGGCTTTGTCCGAAGTCGTTGTTCGAAATCTCCCTGGACAGTCCACCGCCCAAACCCGCAACACTGTTCGAAATGCTTTCGATAGTGCCATGATCCACAAACGGCATGATGATACGATGCAGTGGATCAACATTAATTATGGTGTGCAGAGCAAATCATTGTTGGGTCTGTAGGTTATGCCCAAAACTTTCATTCGAGTATTCCTCTAACATTCCCCACCAGTGACGCTTCTGCCGAAGCAGACTCCTAGACGTCAAAAACTGACGGCTCCATTAAGGCCGACATATTTGTTAAGATCTAGTGTGAGACTTGTTGCATGAAAGGTAGAACTTTATCTTCTTTCACCCTCCACAAGCAAGCTCATGGATGTGGTCGAGGAATCCATTGATGTTGTAAAAGAGGAGGTCGGTGAAGGGTTGAACGACATCACGGATACCGTCGGCAAATATCTGGGTGAGTCTTTGGATAATGTTAAAAATCGCTCATTTCAAGAAATCGACGTCCCTAGCATCGAGGTCAACTTTGGTGTGGAACTTAGCCCTTGCCAGAGTATGTCCTCAAGTCTGGCTTCGACCATCTTGAGGTCTATGCTGGCATACGGACCGTCCTATCTGCCGGCGTAACGTATACTTCCAATTTATGGTCGTCGCAGTACGGTCCTGACACAAAAGACCTTGGCTGTGAATTCGGCGGAGTGGACATGGGCATTGAGTTCTCTGCTGATCTTATTGTCAAAGTCGAGAGCGAAATCAAGATAAGCAGTGGATTCCATCTCAAACCAGACGATGGTGTCGCATTTCAAAATGCTCCCTTTTCTGAGACCGTCTTGGATGTCACAATGTGAGTTTACTCTTCACTGACTGATATGACTGTTGGTCTGTAAAGAACTGACCTTGCCGCGCAGTAACGGCGGCCAATAAGCACATCTCTGGCCGTGAGTTCCTGTTTTGTCCTCCGCCACTCTCTTCTTGGTGGTATCGTTAGCTAAACGCTGTCCCGTAGATTATGTGCTTTAACCTTGGCCATAGCCATTTTCCCATCTTACAAGGCAGACGTCTTGACCGATTTCTCCTGTTAGCCTTCAATCGATGATTCACCAGATGATTGTTACTCTTTGAGCAAGCATTCCGGACGTACTGCAATTAATCCATTGTTTCTGGCGTTAAAATGTGTGAAAAGATATAGGGTAGTCTATACGCTCTGAGCACATTGCTAGTTCAGAGCCTCTGCCAGGTTGATACATGTGGGCCAGCAGTACACAGATGTCTCGACGGACACTGACCATGACTTTGTAAATATAAAAGAACTGCTCAATGACAGGACAATTACTTCCCGATATAAGCCCTTGGCATAGCATTAAGTATGGGAAAAGAATGCTTTTGTTTTGTTGACACTATCAGCCGACACTGACCGCGGTCTCGAGGACATGGAGAGATACCGAGTTGCTCAGCTTCCCGCTAAATGATGTAGCGCAACGTTGTTTGCTGCCCTCACTGCCAATTGACGGCGTTTGGCCACACTCTGGCCAGATAAACTGGAAATCTAATGACCAGGCTGGTGCTGCGAGGTTGATTGCTGATTTGAAGGTTACTTTAATACTCAGTATTCTTTCATGTACTGAAGAGCTTCTCCAATTAGGTGCAAGCTTCCAGTGACCAATACTGCCACTTTGCTCTCGCAACCCCCTAAATCCTCAGCAAGTTTAAATGCTGCCTGGGGCAAAGGTACACTTTGCTTTCTTGTATGCGGATGATACTTTGCGAAGACGGGGAGGAATCGGTCGAGTTCAATACCCGGCGCTACCAATATGTTAGAGATAAAGGTCAAATTCACTCAATTCCACCTACCATCTTGGTAATGAGAAGTGAAGATAGCATAGTCAAGAGGCCCATCAATACTATTGGCAAGATTTTCAAGAACGGCGATACTATCCCTGTCTGATGGCTTCTGGGCGAATACAAGTATTCGGATATTGGAGTCGCTGATGATCTCAGGTTAGACATCCAGCTCACTTTATAACATCTATCCTAACATACCTCGACCTTACCGACTGGTTGAACCAAGAAGCGGCTTTGTTTACGCTCAGTTCATTGTGTGCTCCGTCCAAATACCAGGAGTACTCATCGCGTTGTATGACCTGAAACCGACCAGGCCACCGAAACTGCTTGATACCTTGACAAACATCCTCTGAAGACAGGTGATGAACTTCTTTGGCATTTGGAGATTTCCGTTGCAAAAAGGCATTGCATATCTCATAAGCAAGACTCGCATTGGTACGCTGTGCCTCAGTTGTTATACGTTCAAAGAGATTGTTATTCTCATCTATGAACGAGATGTCGACATTTTTGGCTGCCGCTCTTTCCTGAAGCACCTCCTGAACATCTGGATCTTGTCTAGAGGAGAATGATGGCGAGCCTGACTTCATAATACCTGCCTTATGCCAAGCGATGTTTTTGACTGTAGGCCCAAGTGAATCGACATGGTCCATACCAATGGTAGTGATGCCAGTGACGACAGGATGCTGCACCACATTAGTGGGATCAAACTCCCCGCCGCGATGAGTTTCATAAATTGCGACGTCGACTCCTAGTTTAATCAACGTGTGATATGACAGACAGGCGATGAACTGGAAATATCTTGGACCCTTGTCGTCAGTATCAAGTCCGAGCATGTCCCAAACCTCAAAGACATTTTGCGAGAAGACTTCTTCCGAGAGAGGCTCAGAATTGATGCGGATTCGCTCAAGGATGCTGACAAGGTGTGGCGAAGTGTAGAGGCCAGTCGTTTTCGGAAAACCTGTCCTTTGTCCATGTGCCCTGAGAAAACTCTCGATGAATGCACAGGTGCTGCCTTTTCCCTTTGTTCCCGCGACGTGGATGATGTTAAGGTCATTAACCTGCGCGTCCTGAGTTCCTTCGGGTAAGCTTGATGATCCATTAAAGCTTGGAGAGGCTTACACTATGGCCCAAACGATGTAGCCATTCTCGCATACCATATAGACCTGGTGTTCCCTTACAAGTTGGGTGGCCATATGTGAGAAGAGCCTTGGGAATTTCTGACTTTGATGGGAGCCTCTTTGACTTCGCAGTTTGCCTGCGTGATACCACCAGGGCGACCGCAGTCTATTGCAGGAAGCGTGAGTCCTGTGCTTGTCAGATAAGAAGAAGAACCTACCTCGAAAGATTTATCACGTGTTCCAGCCATTGCAGATGCTTCAGAGCTAGAAGAATTTAAAGGAGCTAGAAAGGACAGCAGCCAGCTTTTATTTTGAGGGATATTTGGATTGTCTCACCTAGCACACTACTTCTACTGGGATATGTCAGCCGGCAGCTGCGTATTGGCTGTAGTGCATGAATCTTCCCTTGTGGCGGTGGGTTGGTGTTGTGGCTTAAACTACATGTCCATCTCGTCCTAGGTACCTTATATCGATGCCCCTGTGTTGAAGTGTAATTAACTTGAATGGGGAGTTTGTCGTAGTAATCCAGGCGTTCAAGACTTCGGATATAATCTTTATACATATTCATATAAGCCTGGAACTATCTAGTAGAACGCTGAGCAGACTCTAGGTTCCTAAGCAGGGATATATGTAGCTTGGACAATCACTGCATCCAGAAGCCATACCTTGCCTTTCTTTACTGGAATCTCTAAATCCTTATACTTACTCTAAGACTCAACTCGTGGTAGAGCTTTACTTACATATATGTATATATTTGGGAGGAGACTGTCTCACTTTAACATGAGGAAACACAGTACATGGGCGGATACAGGTAACGCCCGACCACAGCCAATTAATTGAGCCCAATAGTACTCCACTTTCACTCGTGGAAAATGGATGCAGAAGTGGGCCCAGACAAAATACGGCTGAGAACGAGGCTCGAGGCAAGAGCAACCAAAATTAGGCACCCGAACACCTTCATGCACCGTACCACAAAATCGAGGAAATTCACTTCAATATCTTCAGAGGGGGAGAGCCACCACCTACCTGCCGTTTTCATAAGCTTATTTTCTCAAAATGGAGCGCTTGTCGCAACTTGTTCGTTCCACTAGAGCCTCTCAACAAGGGCCTCCTTCCCCGGCTGTGGAGCACCCGCAAGGTTTAGCCGTTTTGTCGGAGGGGACTAACCCGATCGTTGAGTCAGTATTGTCTTAGCTTCTCCCATCTTCATAGCATGCTATAGGTGCTTCTATCTAACTAGCCACCCTATAGCATCATCGCTATCCACGGCCTAAATGGCCATCGAGACAAGACCTGGACGGCTAAGAACGGTATTTATTGGCTTCGCGATCTCCTCCCTGATGATATCCCCCAGGCTCGCATTCTTAGCTAGGGCTATGATGCGAACACACACGCTGTCTCCTGCACAAGCAGCTTGTTCCTATATGATCATGCGCGGGCTCTAGTATCTGATTTGAGTAGGAGAAGGAAATTAACTAACGTATGAGCAGATATATACGCTTGTTGAACGCATATACTAACAGGCTTATAGTCCTCGCAACGGCCCATCATTTTCATCTCACACAGTCTAGGAGGTATAATTGTAAAGAGTGCAAGTGGCAAAGACAATCCCTCCGGGGAATATCACTACTAATGCCCATAGGCTCTTATCCACTCCGATGCTGCCCGCCAAGGTGCACTTATTGAGCAGCGATCCATCAAGACCTCGACATATAGCATCGTGTTTATGGGTACCCCACATCAAGGTGGGAATGGTGTCCAGTTGGGCCGTATCCTCGCGAATGTTGCCTCTGTGTTTGTGGAAGCGGATGACCGCGTTCTTAGGCATCTGGAACGAGACTCCGAATGGCTCCTGCAACAGTTGGGACAGTTTGGTTCAATCAGCGGTGAGTTTGTAACTAAATTCGCCTACGAAGAGTATGCAACGTCATTAGCCTCGGGGAAAAAGAGTTTGGTTAGTGCATGCCCTTACCCTTGCTCCCGTTCTTGCTCTCGTCCGATGATATGGTTACTGAAGAATTCAAGGTCGTACCTCGAGCGTCAGCGGTTGTGCCGAGCCAGGCGGATGCCGAGACAATTGTTATCCACGCAGACCACAAGCATATGGTCAAGTTCCCTTCAAAGCAGGATGTTGGATATATTACCGTCTCAGAAAGTTTGCGAGTCATGATGCTTGACGCAGAAACTGTCATTCAAACCCGATGGGAGGCCGAATATCGTTATGAGAATGGTAGGTGCCGCTTATAAGCCTGCCTAGGCTGTTTGACCGACATTTACTGACGCATACAATAGCCCGAGAAAGCAGCGTGCAATTCTCTCTTGAACTTAGTTTATCAGAAGTCAACGAGGTGAACCACTTCGTTTCAAGACAGGAGGAACTTGCCAAAATGCAAGAGATATTGAGCATAACCCGTGACCGTAATGTCGTGGTTATTCATGGCCTCGGAGGAATGGGTAAAACACAACTGGCCATCGCTTTCATCAAGAACAATCACACCCAATACTCTGCGGTGTTCTGGATGAATGCGAAAGATGAGGAGACATTGGAGCAGAGTTACATGAAAGCAGCAGAACGAATACTCCGCGAGCACCCTTCAATAGCCTATATTGAAACTGCTATTCAGCAACATGGTCCACAGGAGGTGGTACGAGCGGTCAAGAGGTGGTTGAGCCAGCGTGGTAACAATCACTGGCTCATCATATTTGACAACTACGATCATCCTTCAATGGGCGAGAGACACGACATGGCCGTTTCCATACATGACAACAAGAGTCAAGGCACCAACAGAAGAGACTCCCGGCAGGAGATTTTCATCAAGAGTTTCGACATTCGCCCATTCTTCCCCGAAAGCTACCACGGCGCGATCGTTATAACGACACGACTGTCTACAGTCAAACTTGGCAAGCTCCTACCTCTAAGGAAATTCCAGCGCCTTGAAGATAGCCTTGAGATCCTGGAGTCCTCATCCAATCGCAAGGGTCTTAGAGAAGGTCAGTGATATAAACAACTAAATATTAGATCACCAAGTTAATCTTCTGTAGATCCCGCAGCTGTCCAACTTGCCAAGAAGCTCGATGGACTTCCCCTTGCCCTCTCGACAGCTGGTGCCTACCTTGACCAAGTCACCATAACATGCAAGGAGTACCTTCAATTATACCAGGAATCTTGGTACAAACTCCAAAAGTCAAGCCCACAACTCTTATCATACGAGGATCGTGCCATGTACTCTACCTGGGACATCTCATATCTTAGCATTGAGAAACAGAACAAGTCATCCGCTATGCTCCTCAAACTATGGGCACACCTCGATCATAGTGGTCTGTGGCATGACCTAATTTGCGGTGCTGGTAAATTGGCACCACGATGGCTGGAAGACCTAAACGACAAAATTGTCTTCACAGAATGTATACGTCTGTTATACAACTATGGACTAGTAGAGGCAGGTTCGAATGAAGCGAATTCGCGGGGGTACAGCGTACACGGATGCGTGCATGCCTGGGTAATCAACGTCGTACACGAAAAGACTAACATGGACATGGTGCAAATTGCCATTAGATGTGTGGCATCACTTATACCGGGCAAGGAAGATTATGACTACTGGCAAGTAAAGCATGGACTTTCAAATCAGGTTGACCGATGCATAGAGTTATTAACATCAGATGTTATGAAGGGTTATACAGGCTTGTGTATAATTATATGCCTATTGGGATTAAAGAAGGGTCAAGATCAATGGGATGCAAAGTGTGAGCAAGCATTTCAAGCGCATAAGAAGGACGATGGTGGAGTACTGATATCGCCGTTGGTGACTGCAAAGGATCTACAAATGCTCTTGACTTACCGACAGCGATTTAACCATGCGCTTGCAATACTACAAGGAGACCTACCAAGCATCAAAAGTTGGATGTCAGTTGAACTCCATGCAATCAGGTCCGCACACAAGGCCACTGCACACATGTGGTACATCGACTTCCTAAGAAGCAATCATAAGCTAGCTCAAGATTTTGATCTTGGCGCATCAGATTGCTCTCGATCCGCCTGTAATCACAGCGATATGGCCCAAACGATCCATAGAGTGTTGAAGAAGATCAACGGGTGATATCCGCGACTTCGAGGCGTCACCTGCCCCAGATTTAGACAACTAACGCAATCGTTGTTGCAAATTTCTACATTTTCCTGTTAATAATCAAATTTTCTGTCTCTTCGCGGGATTTTCACTGTCCGCCCAGCTCTCCTCATCTCCGAGTTATCATAGACCATAAAACTATGGCTCTGTAGGAAATCCATTATTAAGAATATCTGGCTCAAGGTCTGCAACACTAGTCATCTGTTACTGTTTACTCACTCGTCAAATGTGTTCAATATTCTCCCGCATCATGATTGCAAAATAGCCTAGACTCAGTCTCATGTGACACCACTGGCAGTAGTCAATGTACCATTCGATCAACATCGAGACATTCTGCGGCATTTCTCTCCGACTATTGCCAGATTAGCCTTGCCAGAACAATATAGACATTGTGATCGAGCCGCCAGGTCAGCACAGAGAGACTTACGAAGGAACAGAAAGTCAGGCACTCGAGTCCGATGTCTTTTGATGACCCACAGTTGTTTTGGCAATCCAAATCCCATGTTGGAAGACTATCTTGAGTAAAAGAAGTCAACTCGGATGGGATGGATTACTTGTACACAAGGAAATCTTGAACAGTACATATATATTGGGGTACCTGCAAGGAAGATCCGGTGAAGGCATGTCTGAGGCTTCAATGTCAAAGACGGCAGCGTATATGTACTGTGTTGAGTAGTTCTTGGGGCTGTCAGAAACCACACGCATGTGCAAGGCACGTCTGAAACTAAGACTTCTCTGTAGTGTGCTGAAAACCCCCCAAAAGAGGCTGTCGGGTTTTCATTCAGCCTATCGTGACGACGGTGTCCAAAGTTTCATTCCTTTAGAAGACGAAATTGGTCTGACTACAATCCATTAGAATTCTTTCGATAACTGAGTCACTTAATTGCAATAGTGAACAGATTTAGGTTAGGGAAAGACTGCGTGGGTGTTATAGAGAACAAAGGGGTTCACCATTCAAACGGATGGTGATTAAATCTGATGTTGCTTATAGCATTCCAGAAACGAGTTACGGTCAAACTTAAACAACGGTAAGGTAATACAACAGCCAAGTATATAAGTTCCATTAGAGAAGAATGAGCAATTTAAGTGAGGAACAATTCAGCAAAACACACTGGGCAAATAGACTTTAACAAGAGGAAAAGAACAGACACACAAATAAGCAAGGAGCTTAGATTATGTCGCAAGGAAGAAAAAACAACATATCCCACGCTGTTGCGAGACCAGAACTAGGAATATCTGGTTTTTGCAAAGTAAAATCGCATACCGCAATGACGTATCTTTCAGTCTGTCGAGCGTTTGTGGAACATCAACCTCAAGAAAGCTTTCTGCGTTCAATCAAGCGGTAGCCCATCGTCGAAGTGTTGGTTAGTAAAGCATTTCTGTGAAAAAAGGGTACACACTCTTGGTAACAGAGTATTAGCTGTTATTCTCCCCTTTATGATGGAAGGAAAACAACTCCATCCTGCTGCACTGGCAAGGCCGCTCTGGCAGCCTTTTCTCTGTCATCTTCCTCACCCCTGTCCTCATACTTGTCTGCATCATCGCCCTCATCAGGGGTTGGGTGCCTTACCTCAACTAAATCAGCAGAGCTGTCAGCGATGTGCTTCCGGTTCGACTGTCCATTCTGCAAAGACGACACGCGCAAGGGGGAACTGTTCCCTCTGATCAGATCCGCGATGCTTTTAGCTGGTTTGACCACGGGTCGAGTGGGCTTCTTGACCGGCTTTCGGTTAATAGGCTCTTCCTGAACAGGTTCTTTGTTGCCAGAGTCTTCGATATTAGTCTCGCCGGAGTTGGCAATGGCTTTGACGATGGGGGTGACGGCCCTGATGACGGTGGGAGCGACCTTGATAACGATACTTGCGATGTCTTTGACGGTGTTGATTAAATCGCCAAAGAAACCCTCTTGTTCTAGTTCATCGGTTGGAATACTGACCAAAGCCTGGAGAGCGGCCTCGCCAAAGACAGCTCGATGGCAGAGCATTTCAACATGAGTCGACATATCACTTGGATCCCGTTCAAGGCTGTTCTCTGATCCACCCACGACGCTGGCGATTGTTGAGATGGTTTTAAAGACAGGTCCAGCAACGGACATTCCAGTGCTGACAACATCGCTAATAAAGTCGAAGAAACCTTCTTGCTCGGCGTCATCGTCCTCCACATGGGACTTGGCCAGGTTCTTGAGTGCCTCAGCGAATTTTTCGTCGTCGGGCTCGATGGTACTCTCAGTCCCAGAAGTGGGAATCTGTGGGTAGAGTGTCTTGCCGGTCGAGTTAGAGTCACTTATTTCAACTGCAATACAGACAGCAGGTTCTGTAATGGCTGGGGCGATTTTATCAGCAACCTTGAGAATAAGGTGCTTCGTCTCGTTGTAATGAGTCTTCATTTTCTCAAACAAGCCATATTGCTCTGCTTTTTCAGGACTCATCTGCAGCATAGTTTGGAAGGCAGCTTCGCCAAGGATGGCGCGAGTGGCATGTTGCTTGTAATTAACCACCGGGCTCGTCTCCTCAAACGCCGCTTCTCCTTGTTCGGTGAGCTTGCTAACAACCGAAAGGGCAGTTCCAGCAACGGCAGCGATAGGACCGCCAGCAGGACCGAGGAAAGGACTTCCTGCTTAGAGAACAGCACTTTCGATCTTAGAGCCGATGTCGGCGACGTGGCGGAAAGTTTCCCAAAAAGCTTCCTCATCACTTGGTGGCCTTTCATCGAAGGAATCCTCTGCCTCGTAGGCTTTGACGTATTCGATTCCGTTCTTAGCGAATAAAGTTTCCGCGGACGGGCTCAAGGCGTCTTCGAGTGCTTTGTAGCAGTTACCATATTTTCCTCGGATGGCGCTGGCAGAGTTCTTGTATCCCAGGCCGTGAACGTGTGCTCCGATAGAGGTGTTGATTCCTTCAATAAGAACCGGAGATCCAGATTGGCCTGCTTCTGGTCAGTATATGGGTTCCAGGAGTCTAGGGTAAAAGAAAAAGGACAGGTTGAGTGTTGACGTACCACCATAGGCTGAGATAGTGTATTCAAGCATCTTCGTCTTGGACAAATTACAGGTCGTCTCCTTGTACATCTCGTACATCTCAGCCGCAGCCTCCCCGTTGAGATTCTTGTCTGCTGGATAGCCCACAACTCCCAGGCTAACTTGCGCCACGAACTCAGGGGTTGCTTTGTATTGGATAGGAGTCACGTTTTGAAAAGCCTGATCTACCAGCATGAAGCTGACATCGTTCGCCCGGTTTACATCACTGTATATCCATGCCTTGGGAGTGGCAATTTGGATAGCATGTCTGGCTTGGACAAACTTATCCTTGATGCTAGCCTTGCCGGAATATCCAATGAAAGCCTTGACGCGGACAGCTCGACCTAGATTATAGGTGTGGTCATAGGCGCAGTGACCAGCAGTGACGAGGAGGTTTGGCTTGATGAGCCAGCCAGTACCTTGAGCCCAACGGACGTCGCCCTTACTTTGACCCTCGAATTGAATCTGTAGTTTCACGATCGCTTTTTACTCTGTCAGTAGTGCCCCCAGATCCAGCAATATATAAGAAGAAGGCCTACAGTAATACTTGCCGCGAGGCTGGATGTCTCTGAGTTTGACTACCTTGCGAGCATCATCGTCCAGAGCTGTTTCGGTAGCCTGCGCTTGAGGGCCAATGATCAGAGTCTCCATAGCAGAAACGGGGCTTTCTGGCACGTCCAAAGACCAGCGACCAATCATAACTTCGTTAGACTTTTGAGGAGACATGGCGAAGCGTTCTGTTGCATAAAAGTTGATAGTGAGTAAGTTCTCATAAAAGAGTTGGTTGATTGTGTTGGTGTTTGGTGAGGATGAGGGTATTCAGCACAGGATGATAGAAACTTCTTATGGTTTTTGAGATCGGTATAAGGACGGGTACAAAAGTCGACAATGCCCATCTGGAGTGAGCACCAAGGCAAGATGCTGAGTTCGTGATAACTGCGTCACATGAGACAGCTAGAATCAACGTTCAATATTTGAGATTCCATTCCATCTCTTTTCCATAACGAGTGAGGTGATGCTATGGGATTCCACTAATGGAAGTGGGGTTACAATGACGCATGACACCTTGAGAACTTGCCAGCGTCCCCCCTTAGTCTCTCGTGGCTGGCTGACGATGCTGCGGATTCACTTCCATATAAGTCTACAATGAAATTGGCTTACTATAGAGAGATGGGAGAATATAGAGTATGTTTAACGTCTTGGAAATTATTCAGTTATCCTTGGAGGATGACATACAGCTTCTCTTTTTAAATCAGCCACTCCACTGGCGATCTGACTATGGACATCTGGGTTTTGATCATAGCTCTAGAATACTGACCTCTCCGTCTTCAATCACATTTCTCACGAGATTGTCCTAAGTTGACTTGTGAATTGCATCAGCCCTGGTCTTTAAATGTGGCGTTTCAGAGTATAACTTATGCAAGGGGTATGATTGAGGAGGCCTCGGCATGTTTCTCTTCAGCTTTGCCACGGACGGCTCTAATCCAGCCGGAGTGGCTCATCACATTAGTCGACGTTGGTCAGACCAAGGGATTCTTGAATTGAAAGCAGCATGGTTTTAACGATGTATAGTTCGGGTTGAAGGGAGGTGAGGGATGCAAGGGGGGATACAATATATATGAGGTATGGTAAGAGGAAAGTGTATATGTTGACTCTGATTATAAAGTGCGGAGTGCCCTAAAGAAGAATTTTGTGTCACCTCGGGACCAACGATTCGTATTTTGATAACCTACACGTGCTATGCGTTTCGGCTATGTCCGCCATGGATTATGAACTTGTAGGTCTTTACACTCCCAGCGTCTCGCAAGAAGCTGCTTGAGGGAAAGTAGGCCAGTATCTTCATTTATTCCATACTCAACCTAGGGCATTCTAATGTACAGAAAACTGTATTTCAAGGGTCTGGGGGTCGAGGTTATTTGTGTATCCGATGTCACTCCGAGATCCCCAGACTGTGAAGGCGGACCATCTCCGAAAAAAGACCCATAATTCCCGAGTCCATCGGCGCCGTGCTTTAACAACGTCGGACAATCAGTGGAAGATGTATTCGGAGTATTCCTCTGACAAACTGCGCGTATTGATGATCGGGATAGAGTTCTACTAAAATCAAGAATCTTGTTATCTACATCTTCCACTTTCTCTTGGGATATTATCCCTCCTTTCTGAATACTAAACCATGTATCTACAAGACAATCATAAGCATGAGCGACATTCGTATCTTGAGGTATTAGTAACCATAGTATTAGAGAATGTCACACCTAAGGTGACACCTAACCACCCTCTTTGCTGTACTGTTTTGAAAGCGTCATTTTCTGGCCCGAAATGTCAGCTAATGCGTCGCGAGACAGACAAAGCGAAACAACAACTATAACTCCTGAACTCATCAACAAACGCCAGTCAATACCACTGCAACTGGAACTCTCAGTCTTTAAGAACAATCCATCGTTCACACCACGGCTATGCAAATAGTTTAACACAGAAGCTGGTCAAGGAGGTAACCGCTAACTATGTCATTATAACGCACGGTAATCTTCGTATCGCATATTTACTGCGCACTGAAGTCAAATAGTGGTGTCGCTAGAACGATAAATGAGGTAGGAGAGTTCCTTTCCTATTAAGTTAGGCTTTGCATGTCGCACTCGAAGGTTTCACTTCTGCCTGGTGAAGCTGCACCGTATCACTGTTAAGCTTTGAAAAATGCTCCAGTGTCACACGAGAAGAATCCGATTGACAAGTATAAGAGCTCGCCTTTTCCGTCGTTTCACTTTGAGAATCATCCTTCTTTCACCACTTAGATCACCATCCACCGAGATCCATACCAACCCACAATTATCTCACCATGTCTTCCCGTCGCGACCAAGACCATACCGATAAGTCGACGGATGACGTCGACTCAGTTACTGCTGGCGACGCTGCAATTTCCTTTCAATACCTGGCAGCAACCGATCTAGAGCAAATGTCTGACGCTTCTGTCCTCTGCCGATCATTGAGCATTCGGTCTGTTGTATCGACCGCCTCATCCTACGCGCAGCGAGCTCAGCGAGCCATGAGTGACACACATACCGTTCATATTTCTTTGATAGGAAAAGGGCTTCAGGGTGCTGTCTTTGAAAAGCTCGGATACGCTCTTGCTATCAAGAAGGAAAATCCTGGAAACGATCTTTCTCGGACCAATCTTCGACGCGAGTTCCAGATTCATACCGCCGTCGAAACAGCTTTCAATCGGTTGACTTCTATCGTTCAACCAGTGATACGTGTTCCTTATCTCTACGAGTTCAAGTCTAAAGTAGACAACTATGCATTCTGCAAGACAAATTTACCTCTTTTCCCTCACGGGCATCGCGAACCTGGTGATATAGTCCTCATGGAAAGAATTCTTCCTCTCACAAAACCTGCTAGAAGAGCACTCATCAACCAATTCTATCCCCGCCCTGGTAGCCAACCTCCCAGCCATACCAAGATTAAAAACGTTCTCGAGCACCAACCAAACAAATACGCTCTTGCGAGAACCTACTTCGGTAGACGGAATCACACGTATAGTGAGCAAGACTTCACCCTGCAAAATTTTCGACTCTGCCTGGAACCGATGGAACGAATCGGGCTGGACACCAATGCCATGGTAACGAGCCTGGGGCGAGCTTTTGCTATTTTACATTGGGGAGCTGGTGTTGACGGGGATGACGTGGAATTTGTGCTTGGAACTTATGAGGTCCCGAAAAATCACGAAGAAACCTCAGAACGAGACCTTCAGCACCGAGCTCTCGGGTATTTCCTTCTTGACTTTGGTCAATGCAGCTTCGTTGATCTGACCGGGGAGACACGTGTAGTCTACCAAGCCTTCAAGGGCGCCATGGTCACTGGGGACAACCAGGACTTTATTCCACATTACTCGAAGAGTCCTGCATTGTTTGCGACATTCAAGGCGGCATACATTGAGGCGGGTCGGAAGATTCTGGCAGTAAAGGGCTTAGGGGACAAGTTCAATGTCGAGGATTTCATGGCAGAGTACGAGGAATACGCTGAGGATTTCTTGTGATGATCAAGGTGGAGTAGGCCTTAGACGTTACTTCTGTTAAATGCTTTTGGTACATGGAAAGAGACAATAGGGGCAGAAGACTTCCCATTGTAATTAATTAGCCACGAGTGGGGAGGAGCAGTTAAGAATTTTGAAACATGGAAGCATTTCAGTGGATTAATTAAAAATCCTGAATCATATATAACTCCAAATAGTTCATGCTAATGTGACATGCATCAAGACACCACACCCTCCTGACTTCCCAAAACCAGACCTGAGCGAATCACCTCGTCCTTTCGACCTCCACTCACAACCACGGGCAACGTCTTCGGACCCGGCCAGATCTGCTTCTTGGCTTCCTTCTCGAGTTTGAAGTGCTCCTTGATAACCTCCCGATGAACCTTTTGGAAGAACAACGGGCCGTGCTCTAGTTTAGGATGCAGCAGGCCGTTGACGAAGACTCCGGCGTTGAGGTTCCTCTGCAAACCCCTGCAGAGAGCCTTGTCTTCGGTCATGACCCGCTGGTACATGTCGGCTACAGCTTGGAAGTCTTCTCTGGGTGATGCGATGTTTCGAAAGATTTGATACTGCATTGATGAGGTTGTTGGACCAGTGGGCAAAAATCTCTGAATCATCATGAAGTCTCGTCTGTTATAAATTAGCCAAATGAATAAGAAAAAAAGGCATGATTTGACTCACAAGACCACGACTGAGGCATTGGGGTAGAAGTAGGTACTGCCCAGTCCAAGGCCATGCTCCCTTTGCTCTTTGGTCTGTATGCTTCCATGTTTGATGAAGTATTTGTCTGTGGAAATGGTCATGTTCCCAAGATCTGCCAGCGTGGGTAGATCGGGATGAGCAACAAGGCAGTGATAGCATTCGTTAAAGTTGTCGGCCAAGATCTTCCAATTGTATTCGCCATCCATGTGGTAGTCATGGTCAAATTCGAACTTGTCGAACTTGACATTCCTGAACCTTTCTTGCGTGTCAGTGCCGACAAAGTGTTCATTCCAGGATTCGGGTTCCTCGGAGGCGTCCAGATTGATCCAGATGAATTCAAAGGCATCGACCTTGGAATGGATCTTGAAGAGATGAGTCTGGTTTTGGTCAAGGGTTTCGGGGTTCAAAGAATTGATGGCATTATCAACAAGCCCTTCAGACAAATCATCGTGTCCACATGGAAAATCGAGACCACTGCCTTGTTCACCTTCCTGGACAATAGGGTAGCCGTGTCTGCAGATGTTGTGGACTGTTTTGATGTGTCCTTCTTTGTCACGGTACACGATAAATTCGAAGCCAGCAGTGTCAAATTTCAACCAGTCCCTAGATTGAGATAGTCTGTTGTAGTGAGTAATGAGCAGCCACTTTTTGTAAAAGATTGCTCTCTTCTCGAGTTCGTACATGTCGAGATCGGTATACCAGCTTGACGGAAGAGCACGGACGGGCGTGTTGTAGTCGCCATTTTTGAAGACCTCACTGGTGACGTGTAGTCTATTCATGGTGTAAATGGCAGAGGAAGAAACGTGTTTGACTTTGAGAGACTAGATTCAGGGTAAAGCTACAAAGATGTTGGTGAACACGTACACCCACTGGGCGCGAGGTCAAATATTTATAGATACAGAGTGAATGGCACGGATAGAACAATCACCACATGACATGAGTAAGACCTAGACAAAGGAGGGGAAACCCAGGTCTGGTCTGCTCATGTGAATGACAATTTAACTCAAGGTTCCGATGTATGCGTGTTGGTGTGATAATGAGGGGGCATACTGGTACTCATGAAAATTGCCTGTTCTGGATGGTGGCACTTGACATCAGGGTTGTGATTGCACGATATTCTCACACTAAATGTCTGATACGGGAATGATGACCAGACTTGATTCGCTTTGTTGTCGCACCAATCTCAGTTTCCTGTGTTATCTATGCAGGTTCATCCTGCAGAAATACAGTTGTAAGTCAATGTGCCTTATGCGATGATAGCTCAGAGCATGATAAGAAACATTGGAGAAGAGTACTATTGTACGAGGTCAAGGATAACTCCATGAACCACTTCTTGGCGATAAGAAAAATGTGAAATTGACTGGCTTGCGCTTGGAGATGAAGCTCCGTCCAACGTCAACGAGTGCCGGCCAACCTCTGTCACGAGGTCAGTGCCACAATCTGGGGAAGAGACGGGAGGGAATGCTGCGAAACCAAAACTGAGAGGGGTGGATCTACAAGATGATGAATGATTGGCCAATTAGTCGTCGTTGTGCCAGTGATATCAATGATTCATCCCCCTCCCTTACAAGACATACCCCCAACCTGGATAGCGCAAGCCTGAGATCGGGACGCCATCCGATCAACCCTGCATGACGCCGGCCTTGTTGCCGACGAGCCTTTTTGGGACACACTAAGAAGGTTAAGCGACCATTTATTGATAAGGGTCAGCCTTCTGGGAGGAAGGATTGACAATCATTTTCTTGGTTTTGATTTTGAGTGGTTCCTGTGAGCTGCTTCAACAATAGGGTTACATTGCGATAATGGAACTTTGACGTGGCATGGTCTTCGTCAGGCTCACGAGAGGGCATGGCTTGAGATTGTTGCCCAACGTCAGATCAAGAAACTCCCGAGAGTTTTGATGCACTGCTCCATATCGATAGCAAGATGAGGAATGACGTGTCGGCTCTACAACATGCGATGAAGTTGCACGAAGGAAACTCTTACTGTACGCAGTCTTGGTAAGAATGCCCATCGCGGAGTTTGTAAAGCTTCACACTGTAGTGGGGGACATCGTCTGTACTTGGAATAAGGGGTTGAGTTGCTATGCTGTGATTGTTGCAAAGTACTTCTCGCACACAGGGTTACCTTTGCAACAGTTGAGATTGAGAGGATTCATCGGGCTGGGCAGGCTTGAATGTCCCATCGAAGATACAAGTTCTATCAATCTCTCTGAACCTCCCAGTCATATTCCCAAACCTTTACCCCATCTACGACAAGATCGTAATGAAGGAGCAGACGGTTTTCTGCTGTTGTGTCGAATGTGACTTTACCAAACTTGGAGGTCCCCCAAGGATGTGAGTAGATAGATACGTCAGTTTCCTCAATTTCCTTGTGGAACCGATCGAATGGCTCGTAAAATTGGTTCAGAGGCGAAGTAGAGAACTCGATGACAGGCTCATCACCTGGGTTCTTGGGAGGGAACTTTGTAGTAGCATGCTCATGACGATCCTGAAACTTGTTAATGCTTTATCCAGTTTGGTCTGATATTCTGGTAGAAACAGCCAGACATCGAATATGAAAACTTACACCGCTGAGGATGACTGCTCCCCCATTCTGTTTCATGGTATCCAGGATTGTCTCCCGTTCCCAGAGGAATCCTGACCAGCTATCCGCCGAATCAGGTCCTCTCCAATTTCTCGTGAATGGCACGCTGCTAACAACTACCTTCCAATCGGATTCGGATTTCAGCCACTTTGTCAAGGTAGCCAGTTGTGACGCACCCAGCATAGTCTTATCTGGCCCATCAATCATGGCATTATCTGATCGATATCGCCTGGTGTCTAGGACAAAGAACGCTACGCCTCCATGTCGAAAGATGTAATAGGTCTCACCAGCACCAAATTCTGATGGCGGATTCGCGTACCCATGGTAGTTCCAGAATGGTTGCATGGCGGTTTCGTAAAGGCCCGTTTCATTTGAGGCCCAATCGTTTATGATTTCGTGGTCATCATACACATGAAGCCAAGGTATCGCACGTAGCTGGGGCGACCATGAGGGTGAGGCATACACCTGCCGGTACGCCGCTGAGTACGCTTTGACATCCCAGCCAAGAGATATGGGAAGATCGATGTAGATGAAATCTCCCAAAAACAGTACCATGTCAATTGCACCCGTAGAGAGGTAATTACTTAAATGCTCGAGTCCTTTGATTCGTAGACCATGATCCAAAAGACTGTAAGGGTAGAAGGGCTTGATGCAGCTGGAAGAAATAAGACTCCAGCGTTTCTGCTCATTCCCAGACTCAGCCCGTGTTCGAAACGAGCCGGTATGGCTGGCATTAGTTGAATAGTTATAGGATGTGTTGGGGTTCAATCCTTCTACCAGGAACGTTCCCGTATAGTCCATCTTTTCACTTAACAAGATGGTTTGTGATTTGTAGGTATCAGACTCCCCACCAGAGCCAGAAGTGACTGTGATCTCGACATACTCAGAAATTGGTGCTCTCACCACGACTCGCGCAGTTGAAGAATCCACATAGCCAAGCCTGGAGAAGGACAGTTGGTCGCTATGATGAAGCAGATGGCCTCTGAATAGAAAATCAAGAACCGCGGCTAGACAGCATAAGTTGACGAGAAGACCGGCTGCTGTTGACACTGGTCGATTGGTATCGATGAATGCCAACAACGGGGCTGCGCCTGGAAGTCGCTTTAATCGTAGCTTTTTGCGTTTGACTAGAAAGAATTGGACGGAAAGGGCAAGTAGCCATACGAAGAAGGTTGAAAGAATGCGATGCAAATATTTCTTGCCAATGGGGTGCTTGTGCTTATCAGTAGGTTGCAATATACCAATGAGGAGGCTCACAGTGAGTATGCGACCTCGGGGCTGAGAATGGACTTACAAATCGGCAAAAGAGAATGCAAGTGTAGCGCAAAGAGAGTGAAGAAGCTGCAATTATCGCGTCAAGGACACTCAATGTCGATGAGATGCTGTCCATGATTTCGACTTGAGATTCAAGGTGCTATCCAGCTATCGAGTGAAAAGTTTGACTTGATAGGTTACCCAAAATCTTGAAATTTTCTCTTCTTTCCCAGTCGTGAATACTACCATGTCAAAGCCATGTTTATCTTCGCACGTGGTCCTGCAGGATATTAGTTCAGATAAACATTATTTCCCTAGAAGTAGACCCCGAATCCATTCATCTTGTCTAAAAGTGGTTCATCTGCAAGCAACTACAATCGACAACTTGTAAATGAGCCCACGTGCCATGGAAAACCCACTTGGACGGAACACAACTGCCGGCGGGTTGTAAATGTAGTGGAACCAACGGTCGGAGGATCCATCACCGCCCGGCATATTGTCCCGACTGTCGGGTTGACTGAAGCCACGTGCCTTGCGATCGATTCGGAGTCGCTCGGTTCTTGCTTGAGCTCTGATAGACTCGGCGATTTCAGGGTAAGAATTTGTCCGTACGTGCAAGGCTAAGGATCCTTTGTTAGAAGATGGTATGCTCACGACTCATGTGGAATTCAATACGAATTAAATTATGGATATGATCCAAGTTGTCGGGTCCAAAGTCGGGTGGTAATGGAGATGTAGAAAGCATATATAAGAGACAAGATGCTTCGATCATTCAAGTCAATCCAAACCTCCAGCATTCATACCATCCGTGGAAGCTACTCGAGATCAGCCATGGCGGGCAGCGTTAATAACAACGAACTGTCTGCGGACAAAACTCTCGCAGTGGCATCGGACAGAAGCGTCTCTAGCAATACCGAGACAAATGAGCCTATCTCTGTCCAACGTACACCTGGCAAGCTTGATGTCTTGATCCAGGGAGTTGCTCTCTTCTCCGATGGTTACAACATCCAGATTATCGGATACATGAATAGTGTATTGGCCAAGCTGTAGGTTGCCAACCCACTACCGTCCCGATATTTCGAGTCACTAAATGTCCGCAGATACCCCAAGCAGATGACTGCTGAAGTCAAGACAAGATTGTCCAACTCTATTTTGATTGGTGACATCTTTGGTATGCTTCTGTTTGGTCTCTGCATTGATCGCTTCGGTCGACGTGTTGGCATTTTCTTGACAACTTTCTTCCTGGTTCTGGTATGCAGCTCTGCACCTGTTGAGAGATACTTACTGACTGAGGTTACAGGGTATTGTCATTGCTACCGCTTCTCATGGCGTCACAATAGAGGGCATGTTCTGGATGATGGTTATCGGTCGTGGTGTTGCTGGTGTCGGAGCAGGTATGCTTTCTCGATGACTGAGACGAAATACTTGATGAGAATGCTGATTCATACCTTAAACAGGAGGAGAGTACGCTGTGTGTACTGCGCAAGCCGTAGAGTGTGCTGATAGCACCGAGGCCATGAGAAAGCGACGCGGTATGCTTGTTGCTGTCGCGACTAACGCTGCCATCATCTCTGGTTTCGTAGCCTCGAGTATTGTGTCTCTTATCGTCATCGCGGCGTACAAGGGCGAGGCCCACGACGGCATCTGGCGCATCTGTTTCGGCATTGGCATCATTGTAAGTTCCCTTTATATGTCAATGATTAACCCCCGACTCACCACGACAGCTTCCTCTTGGTATCTTCTTCTTCCGCCTCCGCCTGGTGGATTCCACCCAGTATAAGAAGCACGCTATCCAACACAAGATACCGTACAAGCTTGCTATCAAGTACTACTGGAAGCCTCTTCTTGGATGCTGCTCTGCCTGGTTCCTGTATGATGCTGTTGTCTATCCTTTCAATCTCCTAGCGCCGACTCTGGTTGCGGGCTTCTCGGAAAACCAGACGATGCAGGAGACAATTGGCTGGTCCGCACTCATCAACTTCTTCGCACTACCTGGTGCTTTCATCGGAGCCTTGCTGATGGATCGCATCGGTCGACGTCAGACCTACGCGCTGGGATGGTCAATTGTCTGCGTTTTCGGCTTTGTCATTGGAGGAACGATGCATCCTCTCAACAGTTCATCAGGATTCCCTGCCTTTGTCACTCTCTACGGTCTCTTTCAGACTTTCTTATCCGTGGGCCCTGGAGACTGCAACTTCCTGGTCAGCAGTGAGAGCTTCCCTACACCTCTGCGAGGCCATTTCCTTGGTTTTGCTGCAGCTATCGGCAAGGTTGGCGCTGCCGTTGGTACACAAGCGCTGAGCAAGTGTCTTGCAAGCTTTGACGATAAGATCGAGGGCCAACAGGTAGTCTTCCTTATCGGAAGTGGCATCTCGGTCATCGGAGTTCTTTGCGTGTGGTTTTTAATTCCAAATGTGAGTAATTTCATTGTGTATATTGAGCAAAGGGTCTTCTCTTGAACTATACTGACGAGGTTTCTAGCATCCTAAGACGCTTGAAGAAGAGGACGCTCGTTTCAAAGCCTATTTGGAAGAGAACGGCTATGACACTAGTCAAATGGGACTAAAGGGCTAGGCTTGAGCATCTACGTGTAAGATTGGCGATTATAATTCTATCTAGACAACATGGTACCGGGGAAGATACGAAATGGACAGCCTTGACGACCTGGCACACGAAATTGTTACGCCTTTCCATCCAATCCACGATGGACATGTTCAGATGCTCGTTCGTAGATAGCAAAGGATCTGAGACAACTTTCGAGGTTATGAGATGCTAGCCTCCCTTGTTACATAGCGTGAATAAGACCCAATCAGCAAGTTCGTTTGTTCTTTGATTCAGCCCAGAGTTTCTGATGGGGATGCGAGATGAAGGCGATCGAAGCCCGTCAGCTATAACAAAACGGCCATAAGTCTTTTGTATTGTGATCATGGCCCTATTTGTGTAGCACTAATTTCTTGGGGTATAAGACTTTGAGGCTTATAGATTGTCGCTGCCCATAGCCACATGCCTTGACTTATACTTTCGCTTGTATCAGTTGTGTCAATCATGGTGCCCCTTCTTCTTTGCCTTACTTTCCCCCTTCATTCCATCACTGTCGAGGATCTATCGGTAGCTTTTATGTCTCATCTGAATCCTCAAAATCAAATTGCTGCTGTATGAAAATGCTACTGGTTGTCGTCTGGCATCTTTCTGGCT
Source organism: Fusarium penzigii (assembly GCA_013623535.1). NCBI lineage: Eukaryota > Fungi > Ascomycota > Sordariomycetes > Hypocreales > Nectriaceae > Fusarium > Fusarium penzigii. The sequence goes on from JABFFC010000077.1 coordinate 72,888, forward strand.
AAATAGGAAGATGGGAATCATTCCAGATGATGTTTTACTGACTCCTGATTTTGACGCTATCCTGACTTGGCTGTGCATATTAGCATGGTTCATCGGTGTCGATGAGCAAAGCCCATGGCTCTCTGTTGGACTTTTGTTGTGTTGGTGACGAGACTGTGCCCTCGCGCTTCCTGTTCGAGACGTGGCATAACCAGCGTGGAACCAGAAACGCTGTTTGAAAAATGGTATGACCATTGGGATTATCCAACGAAGATACGAAAACAGTCTCCATGCATAGACCATAGGGCTGATTACCTTCGCTGATTCAGTTGGCAATGTATGTGTTAATGTCCCATCTTTCGTGACTGACAGCGAAGGTTGCACATACCTTGAAGTTGAGCACAAAGCGGAGACTGGCGGTAAGCATGCAGAATAAACCTAAGCTGAAGAGTAGGTAAATTCGATCTTTCTCTAATGTTGATATGTGTACTTCTGGGGGATCTAAAAGTGACATGAGCATCTCATTAGCCACACGTGATGGTATCTGGACAACTCACTGGAATTGGTACCAGCATAATGCATATGTTCATGACTAGACCGAAGACCAAGATGACAACGAAAAAGACGGGGTTTTTGGGGAATAAATTGGGCTGCTGCGAACCTCAGTATCAGAACATAAAGACTAGAATTCGGCATCACATCTGACATACGTCCTGGATCCGGAAAGACCTGCCATAGGTGATGAAATGGCCGGTATATCAAAGTGAGAGTCAAGATGATGGCGATTGTCGACAGTACCTCCAACAACCATCAGCGGCTTGACGATTTTTTTGTTCACAAGTCACGCGACGCGCTTGTATAACCACAGCATGTTGAACCTGAAAATTCAGAGAATGAGGACATATTCACCAAAGACTAGCAAGGATATCTGGGAATCATGGGTCCAATTCGCACGATCAACATCTGCCATGGTTCTTAGACCTCATGCGTCAGCTCCGACAGGTGTTGCCCCTCTGCGTCCTGTATTAAGATATGTCCAATGACTGGTGCGGCTGTCCATATGCACTGCCCTGACTCAAGTGTTGGCATAAAATGGCGGTGACAGGCAGCAGACAGAGCACGCACTTACAGCCACAACCAACATCAAGTGATTGTCTACCTGATAATTCTTGAAACCCACCATCTCGGTGCGACAGAATATGCGGGCAGCTATCATGGAGATACCAATCACGGAGAGAATCCATAGTTCTGCTATCTGGTGTGCGAGAGCACTCATGGCTACGGACTGGCGCAGCTGGGCTGGAAGACGAAGGAATTGATCATCGACGAGAATTTGAGACGCTCCATATCTACGCCGATGGACTGTTCTCATACTACTACAGACGCAGCCCAGTAAATAAAGCCAGAATGCATAGTGCGTTCCCAGTAACGATCAGGGAAGCAAGCCATTGCCCATGCATCAGAATGGCTCTCGGGTTAGTTTTATTATAATTCGCAGCAAATGTTTTTCTCTCGCTAAAGATCTTCTCCTTTCCCTGAAGGATTGTTGAATTTTCACGTTTCAACAGCATCCAGGCCTGCCTTGCTCACCACAAACCCAGGGCAAGCCTGAACATTGGTTGATATGAATACAACCTTGCTCTGGATCCCAGAGTCTGCAGAAGACAAACATCAGGGCCTTGAGCGGGATGATTCAATATGGCATGATCTTAGAGAAGTGTCCACTATTCCCGCGTTCCGGCCTACTTGATGTTACTTTATGGTGGGACAAAATCCCTTAGTTCGCTGCATCTTTCAGGGGCACCACTCGCATCTGTGCCAATGGCAATTCTATTCAAATATTTGGGCCAACAAACGTACGTGATGTTGTACTCAAGCTGGTAAAAGTCACAACCAACAATGAGATAACATGAGCTATCATCAGCGTACAACTATGTTGTCGTCGCATGTGCCCCTTGCTCGCATGACGACACATGGCCAAGCTGCCTCGATCTGGAAGGACTGCGGCACGGCAGTCGAGAATGGGTTTGCTCGAACCCGCAATCCAATGGTCCAAATATGGTACATGTTACACTATCCTTCCACACTTTTTTGTATTTTCTTTGCCTACATCTTTAGACTCCATCTGTACTCCCCAGTCTTTGTCGTCGATAAAATCCCATCATGGCAGCCCCAATCCGAGTTGCAGTCACCCAGGCAGAGCCTGTCTACCTTGATCTGGCAGCGTCGGTCAAGAAAGCATGCGGACTTATTGCAGACGCGGCACAACATGGGGCCAAACTCATCGCCTTTTCCGAATGCTGGTTGCCCGGATATCCTGCGTGGATCTGGTACTCGATCTCATCAACTCCATTTCAGTGCCGCAAACTAACGGACCATCTCATCCTAGGGCACGGCCGGTCGACTTTGAGCTTCAGACACGGTACATTTATAACTCACTACCTTTGGAGTCAGAGACGATGGAACAAGTAAAAGCCACAGCCCTCGAAAACTCGATCGCCGTCGTCCTTGGCTTCTCAGAACAGAGTCCGTCCTATAGTGTATACATTTCACAGGCCATCATCTCCCCGCAGGGCAAAGTCTTGATGCATAGGCGAAAGATCAAGCCTACCCACATGGAGCGCACTATCTTTGAGATGGAACAGCTGCTGATCTAAACAACGTCGTTGAAGTCGACTTTGGGGCTGAGATAGGAAAGATCAAGGTCGGATGCCTGGCCTGCTGGGAACATACGCAGCCACTTCTTAAATATCACAGTATCTCTCAAGGAGAGGTCATCCATATCTCCATGTGGCCGCCGATCGATCCAACAGCGGGTGTCGATCACCCGGGTCTGTGGAGCATGACGGCCGAGGGTTCACAGAACCTTTCGCAGACCTACGCCATTGAGAGCACCACATACGTGCTGCATTGCACATCCGTATGCACTCAGAAAGGTATAGAAGTCTTGAAAACCCAGGACGGCTTAGCTTGTCGCCAGCCAGGTGGAGGCCATAGTTGTGTGATTGGACCCGATGGCCGACGCCTGACTGAGCCTCTTGGCGACGGCAAGCCCGATACTGAAGGCATTGTGTATGCCGACTTGGATCAGACCAAGGTCGTGGCAACACGGGGTTTCTTGGATATTGTTGGCCATTACAGCAGGCCTGACTTGCTATGGTTGGGTGTTGATAGGCAAGCAAAGGAAAACGTCGTCGCAAGACAGCATAAACAGGTTGCGCAAGATGAGAGGGAGAACGGTATTCACTGATACTTGTTAATTGTCCACTGGTTGCACTTCAGATATTCATGGCTACGTAATTTGTTGTGAAGATGTTCACGGTTGTCACCATGGAATTTGCATCTTCAGGGACACTGAGCCCGCTGTCTTCAGGTTGACAGTGCCATTATGCACCTTGCCGCGTTCTTAGTGTCCCGCCTCAATGACACATGTAGCGTAGCTGTATGGTACAAGTATGGACTCAACTGGACCCCTACATATTAGCTGCGAGATTTGTCTCAATTGACTTTTCAGTTCGCCCAACGCTGCTCAAATGGGTTTTCCTGGTAATCAAAGTAAAATAAAGCCAAATCGCGTCACCAGGAGACGAAATGTTTCGCATAGAGTACTCTAATCCCACCTTTATGATACCAAAGTGTCAAGGGTGGCTCATATCAAAAATGATGCCGCCACAACCAGAACTTGGGGAACAAGGTCTAATCTTTAATGACACCACCCTTTCAGAAATTCTACATGGATGGCATGATGAGTGGCTAAGCCTAGTGGGAGGCCGCATGCAGGCGACTAAGCCGATTGCCGAGCGCTGCCTCGACATCCACAAATGTTACTGGTGCTATACAATAGGATACACCCCAGCACAGTTCTAGACAGCGTCCAGAACTGTTGTATTAGAATGAACATCCTTAGCCAGTTCACCAACAACACTCCTAGCACTGTCTCTTTTACAGAGCAATGCCAAGATGATGGACCGTGGTAAAGAACCCACATGCAGTTTACTTCCCTGAAGGTATTGCTCGTGTAAAGAATGGACTTGTTATTCAGAAAATCACTAACTGTGTAGAATGAGCGTGACTGGGGTTCCTCGTTGCCTTCAACCCCGCGACAAATGACTAACATCTCAAAACTCATGTGATCAATCTGGTCAACTCAAATCAAATCCCCCATCAGTAACGACTGTCTTGCTAGCCGGGAAGCGAGCCAGCTTTCACCGCCATGGCTCTTCTTCCTAGGCAGAAATAGTCTGCAGACTCTTTTTCTCAAGGAGGTTGTAACGACCTTCTTCGATGAGTCTCTGGGTGGTGATACGCTGCGGATAGTTCCTCATAAACATGTCGGTAAAGTGTTTACCATAGTGAACACCCTCCTTGGGTTCCTGCCCAGCGTCGTATCCAGGCAGGGGCTTTATTATAGCTTGGAAGCTTGGCTCGTGAAAGTAGGCGAATGCAAACCTCTCCCTGGTGTTGAGGCCAACTTTGTGCGGAGTCGACGGCAAGACTGAGTTGGTGAGATATTGCATCATGTCTCCTAACCATTAAATGTTAGTTCTGTAACTAATAGGGTGTTTATAGAGCAAACTTACCGGGGAAGACAGTGAAGACGTTCTCTGCAGGAGGCACGAACATCCATCCGTCGTCGTCTTCCTTGAAACCAGCAGCACTCTTGCTCCAGTTTGCAAAGTTGTCGGACTCCTGCGGTGGTCGGACAAACAGGGCTTAACGAAGGAAAAAGTATTAGCAAACACTTTTGAACTTGTTTCGAAAGACAAAATCTATGAACCACTTACCACCAACATCGTCAGCTGCTGCAAGAACTAGTAAACCGTAGTCAGTGTGAGAACCTATACCACGGCCGTCCTTCCCCTTTCCATTGGTAGCGTTGTATGCGGGGAACCTAGTAGGGTATCGTCAGCAATTCAAGCGTATATGTTCCAGTCAGTCGTCACAAACCGTAAAATTCGCATGTGGTGCCAACCGTCACGGGTAAGGCGGGTCAGAGAACCCTCAGGCACGTCGAGGCCCAATTCAGTGAGCTTCAGGAGCGTCTCGCCACTCTCCCCGAGACTGTCCATATACTGCTTCATGGGTTTCTGAAGATCAACATCGGGCCAAGGACAACGCCCATGACATCTCCATTTCTCCGCAACTCTTGGCTCATCGAGGGGAAGATCTTTAGTGACAGTGAAGATTTCGCTGTAGTCAGCTATGCCGTCAGTGAGCTCTTCGCCACTCGCGATATAGCCAGCGTAGCTCTGGCTGTCAATGCAAGCGGATTTCTGGGAAAAGGGCTTTTTGAAGAAGCGCTGGCTGGCCTGGTTGGCAGCTTTGTAAAGGTCCTGCTGGCCTTCTTTCATGGCTATCTGGAGGATGCCATCTTGCTGCCAAGCCTTGACAATGGCCTTGCCAAGTTTCTTGTCAAGGTCGCCTCCGGTGACTTTGTCCGGCAGGATGAAAGTCTGAAGCTTTCCAACCTTGGCCTTATAGCCGGGAGGGATGCCCGAGGCATCGTTGGACTTGGTGGAGAAAGTTTGAACAGAGTTGACAGTCATTTTGTGAGTGAATAGGAGCCGGAAGCTGTGATAGTTGGGTAAATGCTTGAAAACTTGAGAAGTGGTAGTTGACAAAAGATTCATGAGTGAGTCTGAGGTCCCGAGTGAATTGTTTGTTTGGTGTCCAGGTAATGATATCGCGTCGGGATCTATGCTTTTTATAATCGTAACCATGCTGGCAGTATCGCAGTCTTTGCTTGCAAAACACAACTGCCGAACTTCATTAAATCCGGAGATGACTTGGAGTCTCTACTCTGAGGATATGATCTGTATGGTAAGTTCGTTGAAGCCAGGAAGTTACATAACACGCCATCGCCATGTGTACTTGCAATGTGTTTGACAATGGTAAGTTACGCTCATCGGCAATTATCATGGACAAATGCTTGCTCTCGTTTCGTCAACATGAATTTTGAGATATCTCCTCACAACTCAGATAGTCAGGACTTTTCTGCATTTACAGGGTCAGAAAGTATCATGGGTGTATACGAGCCACGCTCTGCACGCCGATGTAGCACACGACTATCATGTAACGCACCATGATCCTCGAATACACGGAGTGAATGTAAGTTCAACGTTGTGCTCAAGCGAGGATCGAAAGCCATCCTTTGTCAGTAGATCTGGCAAGCCGGGTCTTCCTTTGCGTGATGCATGTTCACCGTTAGATTGATGTGACAGGAAGTCTGCATAGATATCAGCACGCTCTAGTTGAGTGGAAATATCGATAGCATATGAAAAGTGCATTCGAAGGCAGAGAATGATCTATTTTGCTACAGAACTAAGCTCGCTCGATTCATTCTTTGCCCTATTAGTCTGTTCGCTCTATTTCATGTTAAATCTCCTATTATAGAACCAGTATAAGTCTAGCATCGCATAGTAGAGCCATATACAGTAAAGCCGACAGAACGTCCTGGCTTTGTGTACCTGGCCCCCCGCGGAAATGAAGGCTGGGTTCCCGCAAGGTTACAGTCGCTAAGTTCTGTATGTTACACAACACCAAACTTTGTTTAGTCCGCTTGAGTAGTCTCTTGTCCGAAGCCATGCGTGTTTCGCCGCTTGAAGATCACTTCCAAATGTTGCCCCAAGTTCTGTGATACGTGACCTAGTTATCTATGACCAGGATAGTGGGTACCTGTCTATTTACTTTAATTGTAACCATCCCACTCGGCCAAGTCACTCATGAGTTCAAGCCTCCGTGTAAATGAAACCTAGATATAGTTAGCACGAGATGAACGAAGTCAATAAGATCTCAATCTACGCCGCATGACGAATTCAGCCACACACCAGCTAGGCTTAACGTTCACGGGCCGGCCCTATCCGCGCGGTAACTTGATCGAGCCTAAGTCAATAAACCCTACCAAGGCAAGGCACTGCCTCATCCAGTCGGGTCACGAACGCATGCTGCCGTGACATTGACTTCTACGTCCAGTGTCTCATGAGAGAACAGGGGACCTGACCCTGAACAGGCCACACCAATCAGAACATGACGGCAACGAGATGGCGGAGAACATTCTATACCGGTCTGAATAAAGTTTATAGAATCGTATGTTTTCTACCAGCCGACAATCACAGAGTACAGGGATATGAGTTGCCGACTTCAGGATATGCTCCAGAGCACAGAACACCATGAGATAGTACATGATGATCACGAAGGCAACTTGTCTCTTCATTGGCAAAGACGCGAGTGGTAAGTTTGGCTAGAACTATCTACATTCCGGTACTTGGATTTCGTTGTTGATTCGGTTGCTATCGGTTCATTATGATCGTCACAATTAGTGACTGAGTGAGGAGAGGAAAGAGAAAATAAAAAGTGTCTTAAAACCGCATCTCTAGCTCCGAGTAGTCTTGGCAGACGTGCGGGATGGCTTTCTCTCCGGATTCTACAACGTCGGTAAAAGAATCAAGCCGAGTACCCGGATATAACATAGTTTGATGTGGTTGATATGGTCCTCAATGAGCCCCTGTTGGAATGTCTCGGGAGATGCGGATGTTGGGTGACTGATTTAAAATCATTGCCAGGCTAGAATTATGTCGACAAATCATTTCGTCCGCTGTGTGAGAAGTCAAATGTATAGCGGCTACACCTAGTCAAGGTAACATAGCTGGCGTTTGCACCGACAAGCTGGCTATTCCATCGGCCTCATATGCTTACCTTGCCTTGCCTTGCCTTGCCTTGCTTGACTTTTTGTAACCACTACGGCACATGTGCGTATAGAAGCATTCTGTGGAGTCCCTGGTGGAAGTCCGCGTTGTTAACGAAAAGTCTAGTACTTCCTGGCGGTAGCGACGTCTAGATGTTTCTAGGGAACTGAGCGTGTCTAGCCTACGGCTGGATAGCACCCTATCCTTGACCTAGACTTTATAGTCATAGATGGTGACATGTGGGCTTCTGGTAACATTCTTACCCTGTCCTTAGTAAAGCACCTCTGACAGTAGACAGGGCAGGTGACCATACCGGAAGCTATGTTGATTCAGTATTCCACATTTTGAACAATGAAGTGATCCGACATGAGTAGCACCTCCAATAGAGTGTAACAAGCCAAGGTGGTATGTTCATACAGCTATCTATTTTACCTACGGCGGTTTGATACTCAAGTCTGTGTCGAGCCAGCAAATTCGCGGTGACAGCTGTGAGATATATGGAGAGAATTATCAATTCGAGACATGTTATGTAAGAAAACAGCTTTTGACTCCCGAAATCTTGCAAACTCGCTATGATATGTCGAATCTACACTCTTCGTATCCTTGGCTGATACACTCGCCTTGCATCACTCCACTAACACATGCATCACCTATAATCTCATAGGTAGGTCCATGAGGTCGCAAGACTATAGGAACTTGTGTGCCAAACAGGATCGTGATTAAATCTCCACTGCGTGCTCCATGAGGGCCTACCCCAAACCTTCCACGAAAAGTAACAAAGACGTTTCGTGTGCGGGCTATGAAGCTAGCATTATCAACAAGTCTTCTACAGAACAGGTCAACAAGAGGCTGGACATCTTCACCAGATTCCAGCTGTCGTGGAAACGGGTAGCTGTTGCGTAGGATATAGGCTAGTTGATGTTCATCGATTGTATCGGCTGCAACATGCTCTTGACGGAATGCTCGATAGGCAAGATCATTAAACTCTTGAACGGGGTTATCGGTCCACAACAAGCCACCCAGCATAACTCGCCAAAGGTCAACTTCCGACACCTCATCTGAGAGATGTGGCTTGGAAAATTCTATCAAGGCCTCCAGGCATCTAGTCCTGCTAACATCAGATTCCAAAGAGTTTGCAAGTACCATGCTGTCCACATCTTGCATGCCATCTAGAGCCTTCGAGTCCTCAAATACAAACACCTTTTCAATAGAGTCTATAGCGATGCCTTGTCGCTGAAGTATAGGACCGGTTGCTGCTGCAATTTCAGGTTGCATTCTGCCGAGGGATGCATGGAAATGGTCTCTATAGCTCAAAGGATGGACTTCGATTCCCAGGCGACCAATACGATGCCAATCGGGGACCCATGACGGCAAGTTAGGTGTGTCCTTAGGTAAGGAGCAGTATTCCAGTTTGTAGTCAGCACAATGCTCCATCATCGCTTTGGTAGTGTCGGTGTAGATCTGTGTGGTGCTTTTGGTATAGTCAGGTTGAATGGCCAGGGCGTTGGCATCGCTTGCGATACCAAGAAGTGCGAATATCATATCTCGGGGATCTGAAGCTGCACGGAACGGCCTTTCCTCATCAGCTCTCCTCATGTCAGATAGCAGAAGATCCAGTAGCCGGAAGCCTGCTCCTTGTAGATGCTGTAAGCGGCAAAGAAGGCCCTGAATGTGAAAATGATTGTTGTTGAGATTTGACCCAAAACCGTCCCAGTGTGGCCGTTGGCGAACAAAGGGGTTGATCTTCGCAAAGTAGATGGCTGTCAAAGCGGAATGAAAGGCTTCAAGGTCAATACTTTGATCCCCGCAAAGTATCTGGCCGCTCTTGGCGAGAGTGATTTCTTGCACAATCCAAGCGCGGAACCAGTTCGGGCGACCTAACATGGCCGTGATTGCGCGAATAGTTTGGGGGTCCCTGAGATCTTTATTGTCGAGCAATTCCACCAGATAGGCAATCGATGGATGTGCGTCTGGATCATTACCAATCACGGTCTTCTCAAGTCCCTTGTGAGAAATAGTGTGCCACAGTTCAAGTACACCAGCTACTCTGGCCTCATGTCCAAATGTTTCCATCAGTTTCAGCAAACTGTCACTTCCCCCGAAGCTTTCTCCTAGAGATATCCAGACTGATTCTGAGGTTTCAAAGATATTTCTCATCTGGCCCACCTGCCAGCTTCTCTCCCAAATGTTGCTTTGATCAATACAGATAGCGTCTACCCAAAACCATGAGTTTGGGGGTGCAGATCGAGATAATTGCCTGAGGGCGAAACGGAGATTTGCGCCTATTTCCAACTGTTCGCCGTTGACTTTGATTAGGCAATTTGGCGCAGGATTCCCCCATACATAAGAGAGGGCATAATATGAGGGCTTTTCATCCAGAGAAGCAGTCTTCATCTGTAACTCGAGGGAGGGGCCATTTTGTACATCGACAAGTATTGAGATGAACCGAACGAGTCGAATCTCTCGATACTCTGGTCGTAGGGCCTGGTGGATCATAATAACTCGCTCGCTAAATATCTATCAACGAGAAGGTTTTGAAGATTTCAGGTTTTGGGATACTAAAGTAATATAGAAGATAAGGCTAGGTATGGCCCCGACATATGTAAATATGTTGGTTACTGCCCTCTGTGAATCCAGACTAAATATGGAAATGTAAAAAAGGCTGAGTTGACAGAATCCTGCAGGGTGAGCGTTAAATTGAGCCCTCTGTATGGACAAGCTATAAATAGTCTAACAACACAGATATTTTAAGGGAGGACTGAGGCTCCCTTGATCCCCTATTCCTCTACTCAAGCACCATGTCTGCCTAACACATACGCACTTGGCACCAACTACATGTTGCATGCTGTTTATACAAATACATATCTCGGCTTGTTTTCTGGTTGACGGATTGCGGGGAGCTTTCCCAGCTATGTTCTATTTCTTCTGTGGTCCTTAACGATGGCCTGATGGAAACCTATGCAACCAAGTTTCCGGGTCCACGGCCGACAAGGAGTTGACCACACCAAGATTGAGATACGTCCTTAGAAAAACGACGGACGAGATCCCTTGATCCAGCGAGTGTTAGCATCACACTGAAGGAATATGAGGGCCCTTTTATCAGGTCAGTAACATCACAAGCTTGATATAGGGAGCGTGCACACAGCACCCAGTGTGGTATAACCAGCACTCAAATTTGTTGCTGTTGTGGCTCAATTTCCGGTCTCGCAATTTCCACTCAGCTAAACCAATCACATCTAATTCAATAACCTTGCATCAGCCTGTTTGTCAACTCAGTTGATCATTTCTAAAGGCCAACCAGGTCCTTTGAAGCTATAGTGGAAGGTGCCCTAAAGCTATAGGGTATGAGAGGTCGATTCCAACGCTAATTCGAAGGTCTTCAAGAGCTACGGTAGGTGCTCCAAGGCTATTGAAGCCCTTTATCTATTAAGGGTCATGCCCTATAAAGCAGCCGAATTTACTAAATTTACTACCAAAAGGTCCAACTAACTAACTAACTATTTAACTGTTAAACTAACTGTTAGAATAACTAAAGACCTAACTGATAGCTTATCTATTTATATAACAGGTTGATTGGGTGGTTCTAGACCGGCTGCTGTATACACACTCCCTTGGTATATAGCAGTGTTTTCAAGAACTCAGCATCTAAGGGCAACTTTGTCTCCAGCTAAATTCGCTTTCTTAATGTGTACCCACCAGACAAAGCCCCGACATAGTGGATGGTGAAGGTAATGAAAGTGTGACTTGTAAATACATTGAGCCCTGCCTTCGTCAAAACGACATCCTGGGCGCCTTTATGAGGAACCAGTGGCCCTATAAGTGTCATACAACGTCATACGAGACGGCCGACATATAAGTACGTATACGATCCAATTTCAATTCTATTAGATGAAAGTATCTATAAACCGACCCAGTCTTTACACTATCTACCTTCACACTCACATACCCAACGTCGCTGTAGTTAGCTCACGTTGCTTTGTCCAAGCTCTGAGCCTCGCACATCTTCTTGTACATCCCATCTTGGCCAATGAGCTCATTGTGCGAGCCAGACTCAATAATTCTGCCTCCGTGGAAGACAAAGATTATGTCCGCTTCACGAATTGTGGATAGACGATGCGCAACAGCAATTGTGATACGGTCACCTGTTACAGCAGACTCCATCAATGCGTTCTGCACAATTCTCTCAGACTCAGTGTCTAAGGCACTGGTGGCCTCGTCTAGAAGAATCACGCTTGGGTTACGAATGAGAGCACGGGCAATAGCTATTCTCTGTCTCTGCCCTCCAGAGAGTTGGCTGCCTCCCTGGCCGCAGAGGGTGTTCAGTCCTTCGGGGAGGGAGCTGACGAAGTCCCAGGCGTTCGCTGCGCGGCATGCTGCCTCGATCGTGTCGTCTTTTATTGAGTGCTCGTCCTCGGCGCTTATGTCAACTCCTGCCACAATGTTCTCGCGAATACTGCCGGGAAAGAGAGTTGGCTCCTGTTGGACAAGGGACACCTTGTTGCGGTATAGGCGAGGATTGATGCTGGCAAGCGGAACCGAGCTGTCAATCAAGATGTTGCCACTCGTAGGATCATAAAATCGTTCTAGAAGAGAGATCATTGTACTTTTCCCACATCCGGAAGCACCAACAAAAGCGACAAATTGCCCTCGACGGATCTATTTCGCGTCAGTTTCGCTGGCTATATCCCCCATCGAAGCACTTACATTAAGATCGATGCCTTTCAAAACTCTTTTCTCAGGAGCGAGAGGGTACGAAAATTGAACGTCTTGAAAGTCAATGGAACTGCAGGCGCTGGGAGGTCCAACCTCTTTGTTTTCCCTTGTTTCACTGATCTGCGGTTCCAGGCCGATGAGCCAGAAGTAGTAGTTGGCGGCGGCGTTGGCCTTTGTGAAACCTGTATCATCGTTAGAAGGGCCAAGTATATCTATCTAAGCGTACTCACTGCTTGAGAAACTGAAGATCGTTCCAGCAGCCTGACCCGAGAAGAAGACGCCCATGAACGAAACGATAAATTGAGGAAAGGTGATTTCCCCTTCAGAGACCAATTTTGAACCCCACCTTGCATATCTTGTCAACGATTGATCACATTGTGCCATGATAGAACAAGACTCACCAGAATCCAAGAGCAAGAATAAAAAACTCTATGGACTGTGTTAGAGAATACCATACCGTCATAGTAAAGACCGGCACAGTCGAGCCTTTGACCGCCGCATCCAGGTCGTCGGTGTATCTCTGCAGTACACTATTTTCGATTGCCAGTGATGAAACTGTCCGAATTGCATTGACAGTCTCGGACGCCAATGAAGCACTCGCAGAGAACTTCTTGTCCATCTTTGAATCCATTGCGGTTTCAATGCGAATGCGAGCATAGCCTGATATCAACAATGGAGGCATCCCAGCAAAGACACCGACCAGTCCAAGCTTCCATGAGTAAACGAGTGACAAGATGCTGCTGGCGATGATGCTGACAAATGACAAGAATGCCAGCGCAATGTTGAAGCCCATGAGTTCCAGGATTGCGGACGCTAGAGAGTCGATGCGGCTGTTTAGAGCACCAATAGTGTTTTCTTCTCTGTCGAAGAACCGTATATCTTGTCTAAGCATCCCACTCAAGAGGCCTTGACGCACATTGCTGCTTAGGGTCTATATTCTGATCAGAAAAACTGAGGTGTCGACTGAAGTATCTCAATGATAGCTTACCTGTGCAATAACATTCATTGTCCAACCCAAGACGAAGTATGACACCAAGCTGCCCAAGGCAAGCACAAAAAACATGAGCGAGACAAAGTTGCCCCCGCTGACTATGTCTGAAGAAGTGAGGACCTCCATGAGTTCGGAGAGCAGAAGAGTTTGGCCCGGATTGACCGCAGCTAAGGATTGTGGTTAACAGACACGTAGAACAACAGCTTTTTAGTCAACTTACCTCCCAGCAAACATGTGATGAGTGCAAGCAAGTACCACATCTTGATATCAGGAGACGAACGAATCATCTTCCAGACACTGTGAACAAGCCCGGTCTGCTTGTAGAGGCTGAAATCCTCCAAGTTCTGTTGACAAGTAAGTCGCTCAGCAACAGCCGAGTTGTATTTGGCGATAGACTGGACTTGATCCATCGTGTCCATCTTGCTGATGGACTCATCGCCTGATTCCTCGTCGAGATTATCCTTGTGAACCGAAAGATCCTGTGTCTTTACCAGTCTCGCGTAAGCGCCATCTGCAGCTACCAAGTCATCGTGACGTCCCTGTTCAACTATTTTTCCCTTCGACATAACCACGATGTTGTCAGCATTTCTAATGGTGGCCAGCTTGTGGGCGATAACAATGGTCGTTCTGTTCTTGGAAGCGCTGTCTAATGCCCGCTGGACAATACCCTCGGCATGAGGATCGAGAGCACTGGTAGCTTCGTCCAGCAGGAGAATCTTTGGTTCTGAAATGATACTTCGGGCAATGGCGATGCGTTGTTTCTGTCCGCCGGAAAGAAGCCCTCCCCTCTCGCCGATACGTGTGTCGTAGCCATCCGGGAGGGTCTTGATGAACTCGTGGGCAAAGGCAAGCTTAGCAGCATCTACCACTCGTCTCATCCGATCCTCTCGCGAATCAGTCTCCCAGTGAGTTCCTACAAGACCATTGGCGATATTATCGAATACCGTTCCGTTGAATAACACCGGTTCCTGCTATGGTCAGTCGTGTTTCGCAGGCTTCGCTATGGGGCAGTTTTTAACGCCTCAGTCACAGAAACATACCTGTTGGACTAGACGCATTGTAGTACGAAGCCAGGCGAGGTTAAAATCTTTGATGCTGACTCCGTCCAATTTGATGGCCCCTGACGAGGGGTTATACCACCTCTCCAGAAGCCCAATTGTGGTGCTCTTCCCAGAACCGCTGGCTCCCTACAGATTGGTCAGCCATCTTGGAAATATACAATGGCTAAACTTGAACAATGGACATGAGCCGTACCACAAGAGCTGTTACTTTACCAGCAGGAATGTGAAGAGTGAAATCCTCCAAAACTCGGACATCGGGTCGTATAGGGTAACTGAAGTTGACTTCCTGAATCTCGATAACACCAGATACGTTATCTGGCATCTGGCCAGATTGATCAAATGGGTCTATTTCTGATGGCCTGTCAATTAGAACAAAGAGCTCTGAGGCAGCAGTAGCGGCACGGACGAAGAAAGAAATATTTGGAGCGATGCCGTTGATCGAAGTCGAACCGATGAGGACCGAGAATAGCACTCTATGAAGTGGAATGTTAGCCAAATAGGCCTGGGGAAGAGATGGGATGTAACCCACACAAAGACTGTGCCAATATTGTCCACCTCTTGTCGCGCTATCATCAAGATGCCCTGCCAGAATGCCAGAGCCATTCCCGCATAAACGACGAAATACTGCCACCCGAACATAACGCCATATATGGGTGACTTCTTGTTGCAAAGCGCGCGAGACTCATCGAGATATCTCATGTACTTTCTCATAATTCTTGACTCGAGGTTGAAAGCCTTGACAGTACGGACGCTGCTTAGAGCACTTTCGGCATAGGAGGCGGCTTGGGCAAGAACACGGAGGTTCTTGGTGTCGACTCCTGCATCGATGGTGGCCGTTACACCAATGACAAGCATAATGGCTGGTAGAATGCAGATGAGAATGAGAGTGAGCTTCCAATAACTAACAAAGGCGATGATTAAGGAAGCGATGAAGGTGGCGAACGATGCAAACACCAGACCCAACTTGTCGGCGACCCCGGACTGGATCAACTTTCCGTTGGCAGTGGCTTGCGATGAATTGGAGAGAGTAGTCCAAGCGTTGACCGTAGGTGAAGACGCGCTGTGTGACCAGTGTTAGTTTGTCTGCTATGAGAATTTAAAGTTGAATAATGCTCACAAGAAAGGCTTTGAAGCCCGAGGTTTGAGGCTGTTCATGTTTGGGGGAGGGAGGCGATGAATCTGCTACCGCAGCATCTGTTTTGCTCGGTTTCTCCATCTTGTGAAGTGTTGAACAACGAGAATGATAATGGAGAAGTTGTATTAGGTGATGGTATATTAAAAGCCAGTTGTAAAAGATTTGCTCGATATGGAATGAGTCGAAGAGATATTATGATAAGGAAATATGCAAAGAAAGCGATGGCGATGGCGACAAAGGAATGTGTAGGAGCTGACAGTAAGAAGAAAAGACAAATGAATGAAACTCGAATTGAACAGTGTTGAAAGTCCAGAGGCACCAGTTGAAGAAGAGATATACAAAAGAGACAAATGGCAAAAAGATCTCCCAACCCTTTCAACGGAGATTGTAGAGTCTACTGCCGCGTAACAAGTAGGGAGGTTCGTCATAGCTTGGTGGAATCTCAACGGAGCGGAGTGCCAAGAGACCGTGGCCGAAGGAATTGCTAGTTTCGGAGCGCGGAACTCCAAGAGTCCACAGGCCGCACCCCCTGCTCATGGCGTTGATGTTGGTAACGATTGCTTCGTGTATGATCGGCCCTCGTTTTCGTCGTATTTAGAGAATAGGTCCCGTTTGCCCCTTTATTAAAAGTTTAAGTTGGTCATCGAAGAACTCCATTATGGTTAATGAATACATATTCAACTTCAACTTCAACAGGCACTGTTCTGAGCAGTGGATAAGGAATCTCACCAGGGGACCAGATCCATACAGACTAAGCCGACACTAGAGCAAGCTAGGTTTAGACGGGTAGAGATCGATGACCCACCACAGAGATGCCTTACATACGGCTCAATCCGAGATTGTCTCTTGGTCTTGATTTCTGACGCCACCTTCAACATTATCCTCCCTTTACCTGTCGAGAATGAGAAGTGCTGCTCTGATCCTCCCACCATTTACTCCAAAAACCGAGCAACTTCATATCGGCTGAAAGACGTCTCTCGGCCTCATCATTGATCTGCCTTGGCGAATTGTTTGCGGAGCACTCATTACGGTTCATCTCGTCACTGCACCCAGTCAATTGGAACAGGTGGGAAAGTGAATTCAAGAGCATTGCCACTCTACCAGTATGATGGCATCCGAAGATGTCAGCCCTTTGATGGAGTCTACGGATGAATACCAAGAGGCCAGCCACGAGAACGGACAAGGGGACGACCGAAATGTGACTCCTCTGTCTACCATATCTGTAGGTTATTTCCAATCTCTGTGCTTGTAACGTAACTGACCCCAAGTCTTCGAAACCAGTGCGATCGATGCCGCCGAAGAAAGGTCTGTTGTCCCCACCGTCCCTGCCACTCTTACATAAATGGCTGATAGACGATGCCATCGCAGGTGCGCTGTGATCGAAAACATCCATGTGCCTATTGCGTCCGTACAGACGTTCCGTGTACCTATCCCGCTAGACACAGGCCCAAGGAGAAGCGCCAAAGAGTATTCATTTCGGAGCAATAGTAGGTGCACACAGGAATACGAAACTGTAATTCTTGCTGACGGCGATATTCGCAGTGAGAAGAAGATTGATTACATTGCGCAAAAACTCCAGGACCTTAGCAGCGCTTTGGGCAATCTTCAGAGTCAATCTCATCCAACTTCTTCAGCATCCTCGCATACACGTACTTCGCCTTCCGGTCCCACGAAAACACCCCATAGCTACTCTCCATCACCAGCCAGCTGCGGTGGGAACATTTCGCTCACTCCAACCCCGCAGTACGAGGGTGAATCTTCATTATCGGCTCAAGCTGCCTTTGCCAATAGATTTCTTCACGACGCTGTCATCAACAAGCCTTCTCTCGATGTAACAGGGAACATGTGCTCGGTTTTGGATTCTCTGAATCGCGCTTTAGGACATGATCCCATGCACCAGGAACCCGAAAACTTGTATCCCCATGCAAGAACGCTTGAACCTGGCCTTGCTTTGCGAAATCTCCCGCTGCCACCAATCGAATCAGCTTTTATCTGTCTCAGGATGGCTAAAGGTACTGTAGGCATGATTTTACAACTCCATGTTTTTACCACTGTTGACAAGATTCATATAGAACACCCTCGAGTACGGTTCTTTTGGAACAATGAAGCAAATTCCGTCCCTGCATTCACAGAGTACTTCCTCAAGGTGTACTCTCCAGGCGAGGCCAGCCACGCCGATCTCATCATAGTACATTCGGGGCTGTACTGGCTTTTCCTAGAGTGTAAGAATGTTGCCGCCACTCCTGAACAGAAATCCGATTTCGAAACACAAGCAACCATCTGCCGGGCCAATCTCGAAACCGTCCTATCTCATCTTCCATTCCACCAGCCTGCCACACTCGAGACAACATGTGCCATGACACTGGCCGTAAGCTCATGTCGGTATCCTCTGAAAGAAAACTAGACTAATGCTTCATTCAGAGTATGTACTGCCTTGATAGTTGCAAGCCTTCTGCTGCCTGGAACTTCATAGCAACTGCGTCTCACATGAGTCAGACGTTGGGTATGCATAATATCGTTGCTATGGCCCACGACAGTTACGAGTGCAAGACACAGAAGATTAATCTGTTCTGGCTCATCTACTGTCAGGAGAAGGGGCTTTCTTTACGACTTGGTCGTTCATCAACCATTCGCGACAACGACGTGACCATCCCTCCTTTTATGGTTAATGCAAAATCGTATGAGGCTATATACGGACAGATGCACCAATGGACAGACCTTGCGCGTTTGCAAGGTCTGATATACGATGAGATATATAGTCCTGCTGCATTGATACAGCCACAAACAATAAGGATCACCAGAGCAAGGCGACTTATAACAGAACTTGAGGCACATATGGCTAAACACGCAGCTGCAGAGGTATGTTGTCCCTGGGTAGAATGGCCTGTGATTTTGCTCAAGGTGGCATGAAGCTGGCCTGTTGTGACACAACTACATGGCATTATCATCATTTCTTTAGTATTAACAAAGTCAAAGAGACATCACATACAAATCATGCGCGAAGCGGTCGGTGACACTCTTGTCGATATATTCGTTTCCTCTTCGAGCGTCACTCACCTGTCACTTGCATGTCTCATCTATCGAGCCATACCCGGTGAACCAAACGAGGGAACAATATTTGGCAAAGAGTGTATTGCCAGCGCCCGACAAGCCCTTGAAGCACATCGCAGATGCACGGCTACTGTGATCGATCTCGACCCAGAGTTTCTTGAAACATATGTGAATTAGTCAGTGCATTCCCTTCGTCTAAACCTATCGACACCCCTTGGCTGACTTTTGATCGATACAGCACTCTTCTACAATCACCGTTTGTCCCTTTTACGGTCATTTTCTGTCATGTTGTTGAGACGTGCAACAGAAATGATTTGGATCTTCTTAGGGATGTTACAAAGATTCTGCAAACTGCATCAACCGGTTCCTTCTCAACCGGCATTCTAAAAGAACTCCGTCTCTTCAAGGCGCTTTATGATGTTGCTTGCAGTTATGTTGAACTCAGATCAACTTCTGCAGATTCCACGAGCGGCACATGGGAGATGAATCTCTACTTTCGAGGCCGAGTCAGACCCAGCAAATAAGTAGCATGTTGACGCCAGCTTCAACTGTTCCCCACACTAGTATCCAGACCCCATTTAACAATATTGATGATTTGAGTGTCCCCGACGGCACTATTTACAATCAAACGGCTGACTGGATATTCCCATCCCTTGGCTCAGCTGGGGCCCCTACCATAGATGTCGATGAGCAAGGGGCACAACTTGGAAATTGGCTGGAAATGACCAATCAGATGACAAGGGCTTTAGATAACAGTTACTTTTAAGATACCATTGAAAGCACTTATATTTACCCTGGTAGTTCATAATAGGTATTACTGTTTGTATCCCGAGACAATGCCTCTAATTCAACTAGTACTCCATGAGCCTTGTTGTAGTTCTGTTGGAACTGGGGGCTTGCTGCTGCTTGTGTACCAGCAAATCGCGGTAAATTTGCTAGTTGAGACCAAGGAGGGTATGGTAAGGAAGGAGATGTCGCACCGTGAGGTGTGCTATGCTGTTGTGTCAGTTGGCCATCCGTCATGTTGCATGCCGTTTGGTCATATGGCACCCTAGAGCTAAGGCTGTCGATACGGTATTGAGGAAATTCAAAATTCTGGTTGTCTTCGGTCCCCATTTGCGATACATCGCAGGCTGGCGGAACCGAAATATCCCAGTTTTGTCTTTGGGGCTCAAAGGTATGCTGAAAGTGCGGTTTGAGATCAGAAGATATATAATCTCGTGTGTGCATTGAGGATACCGACAGCGCACGGTTTGACGTCTGGGGTTCTGAGGGAGAGATCGCTGGTTGCGAAGGCACCAAGAGCGACGGAATGCCAGCGTGAGCCATCCTCAATGATGCCAAATCGCGGTTGGTTCCGTTGACGGCGTGTAGATTGTGCGATAGAACCACGTCGCTCTGCTCAACATAGAAATGGTTATTTTCTACATTGTAGGTGGTTGGGCATGTTTGCCGGCTACTCTGGTTAGATTCCGTGAGAGGGACTGGCGAGACGGGCCGACATCGCGGTGAACTTCCCAGTCCTCCATGCATATCTGGCTGTCTGGGTGAGGGTCGTGACGGCCTACTCAACGAAGGAGAAGGACTTAGAAAGGCGGTATTGCCACCAGGTACCGGCGAGAACACCAGGGTTTCAGGAACTTCTGCTACGGGAGTGGTACTCATACTGGGGCATCGGTTATTATCTTCAGGTCCTGTGATGATGCACTCGACAGTCGTCGGAAATTTGGGGAAGGCACCTGGGTCTTCGGAATCGCGAGGTTGAAAGGCTGCTGATATATTGGTGGACGTCCAAGATCTGCCTTGGCAGGATTGGACCTCCTCAGTAGTTGAATGTGTGCAGGGTGTGCTACATCTACTGGCAGCTGACCTGGCCTTGGACAACTCATTTATCGTCAACGAAGCTGGTTGAGCAGGGAGTGCCGCAGGCTGGGTATCTAGAGCATTGATATTAGTACCAAATTCGCAGCAGCTCAAGAAGAGTCCCAGGTTTCATACCAGATGAACCACCAAATAGGTCACCCCACAGAGCTATGTTGTCGAAGAACATAGACCCCTTGCCTTTCCCGTCTGCCTTTTCACTATTGTCACCCGACGGCATGACAGGTGTAAACAATACAATTTGCCTTAGGAAGTTCAACTCGGCCAAAACCGCCGCATGATGACGAGCTATCGCCGGTTCATGGGCACGAAACTCCTTTTCGTCAAAGAAAATCCATTGAAACCGACAACGGAAGCCAGTACGCCCCCCGTGAGCCTCTGGGCGGCACTTTTCGATAATGGCGCAGACCTCCGCAAGTCCTTCAGTAGCGGCGCTGATGATGGAGTTGACACGCTCGAGAACAGCTGGACGCTTTTCGAGAAGCGAGAGATAGGCCTGCCGCAGCTCGATGAGATGCTGCACATCCTTATAGCAAGTACGCACGAGCTCCAGGCTGTGACGGATGGTGGAGGGTACTTTGGTGACGTCGATGCCGAAGAGGATGAGGCGATACGTTGCGTACAAAGCGTTCAAGGGGTCCATTATCAGGACTCAAGAGATGACATCACAGGCCAGTGATTATGAACGGAGTATTATATTATTCAGATAGATAGGAGTGAGAAGCTATCACATGCGTTGATCTTTTGTCTTTTGACAAGTCTGAAATATGTAGAAGGGAAAATGCTATCGAAAGGCAACTTGGAGCCTGGGGATGTTTAGTCCTACCCGGCAAGGCTGAGCTGATCAAATCCTAATGGGCGATCTAGCCCAGACATTGAAACTCAGCTCCCGTAGTACATCGCGTTAGAATTGGATGTTGTGTGGCTTTGTTGGCTGTATGCATGTTGGTCATTCTTTTACAGTAAGCCCAGTCATCTAGACTATGTGACCGACTGGCAACGCCTTGCGACAAACTTTAACCGGCTCTAGGACTTCAGCTTTATACTCTGAGGATTTAATTAGTGCACATTATGAAAGGGGTGGGGTGGTAATTAGCAAACGATGAATATCTGCTACCAGTACTCTTTCCTCACTCATTATCACATGCTGGCCTTTGCAGCCATGGAGAAATCATAGAGATGAGGGTGTAGTCTTTATTTCTCTACTTTGCACAGCACCAGTACTCCATGTGGCTGATGTTGTGTCCATCGCCAACCTGCAAGCATCGTCGAGATTCGACGTAGCAAGACAGATACAACACATGATCTGACAGGAAGATGGGCATTTCAGTTATGTATTTAGACATTTATCAGCAAAAGAAATTCCCTCATCCAATCACGTTCCGTTGAAAAAGTAAGTCCCGGCACTTCACGGGATTTGAACTACACGAGGGGCGTCGACAAGCTGTGCAGAGCCATAAGGTCTTCCATCTCGATGACTCAATTTCTCAAGCCCAGCACACACCATCACTGCCCGATCACTCAGTTCCGCCGCGCTGTTCTTGTATATGAGCCGCCAATCACTGGGTTGTGAAAGAAGAACGTATCCGAACTTGGCAAATTCCATGATCACGCTTTCTAGGTGTTCAGTCTGAGCTTGCTGTTGTCCCGGTTCGGATGAGACGAAGTGATAGAGAACCTTATTGAGGGCCAAAGCCAGTCTTTGGGCTTGGATAGTAGCTGTTTCCTCAAAGGGTGTCAGGGAGGTTCTCTCTGTGCGTGTTGGATGAAGGAGGAAAGCGGAGAGAACACGCCATCTAGACAAGGCGAGTGACGTTTCTATATAGCAAAGTAGTATTAGTGTTTATGTACGCCCTAATGCCGATACACATTCCTTACCAGGTAAATCGTAGGACTGGCGCTCTTCTGAAGGCATAGACTGAAGGAAGGCGACCATGGGCTCTGGAAGCATTGTAAGAGGATTTGGAACGTTGAAGTCGATGCTCGCAAAGGAAATGCGTGAGATAACATGTCGCAGACCGACCACACGTGTTCGCTGGTTGAGACACAGAGCAGTGACTGCATCCACAGACTCCAGCGGATAACCGAGACTCAAAATGCTTTCTGTCATAGCAGCGGGATTGATATGTGCTGGTTGAACGTTGTAGTTATCCTCGACGTGTATGTTGACAAGATCGCCCAGTGCCCGTAACTCTGAAACAAGCTCCTTGTTTGGTACTGCGTCAAGGAGAAAGTGGTTTAGATTGATATCGTTCTTCTGTGATTCATGATCCAGAGGGGAGTGGTCCAATTCTTTGGAGGTGAACTGACCCCTTCGGTAATGATGTTTGTTTCTTTTGCCGTGATAGCGAAGGAGAAAAAAGCCGGCCAGGGTACCTAGAAGAAATCCACCGATAAGGCAGCCCACAGCAGCTCCAGCAACAGCTCCAGTAGATGGCCCCGATCCGGAAATATCAATCGTTGATACATTATTGCGAGGCGCTGCTTCCGTGGTAGTCGTTTCACCTGTGGAGGTTACGATTACGGAACTGCTTGCATCTGACGATAACGTTGTGGTGGTTGAATCCTCTTGACCATGTTTCTCAGGACGTTTTGCCCCCGACATTTTTCTGGTAGATGACCTTAATGAAGATAAGGCTCCTTTTTAAAGTGGCTTACCAACCTATCCTGTATCGGTCATAACCGTAAATCAAAAGTCCTATATCGTCTGTTCAGAAGAATTCGTCTTCAAGTCTCATGTGTTGAAAAGCAGGATATCAAGCAGGCATGCTGCACTTGGACCTGTTGTCGGGCAAGGGCATCTTTCTATAGGTTGCATCACGAACCGCAGTCAATGTGCAGGACATGGAGCAAAGGTTCGCCAGGATTTGTCAAGCTTGTAGCAGCATCATCCTAAGCCCCTTACCAGAGCGTCAGCTTTTAATCTTGACGCACGAGGAGAAAAGTCTTATGCACATTTCATACTTCCATTAAAACTCGGAGGTTGAAACCTCATATATTTAGAGTTGAGGCTTTTGAGGCTTTTGACAGGCTTGAGCGCGTCCAATATTTCAAGCCACCGAGCACTGAGAGCTGGGTAACTTTCCGTTTGCATAAAACTATTAAGATAGGTGTTGTTAAGTTATGTACCAGGAATAAAAGGTTGGTGGTTGAGAATTGGGTAACCCTTCATGAGAACGTAAGACCGGGATTAATAGGTAGGCGACTAAGTTCATGCCTGGTTCCGTCAAATCTAGTGCATTTTGTCTTCTTGAACCGTTTTTCTTCGATCTATGTCTCACTTCACCGACTTAACACATTCAGCTGGGCCTCATAATCTCGCACAGCCAAGCCGGCATCAGTCGAAATGTCAGTGAAACCAGATATACTTGTTTCCATTGACTTGGGAACCACTTTCACAGGTAGGTTATGACCCTCCTTGGCTACCTTGTATAATGCATTGGAAGTTGATAAGTGAAGGGGTTGCTTGGATGACTCCACGGACACCTCCTCAGGTGATCAGCAACTGGCCCGGTGACGGCGGACAGAATGAGCGCAAGGTGCCAACGATCCTCATATATAACCATGACGGGGTTACAGTCTCGTCGTGGGGGTTCCTCTGCGCAGATGACGATGTCGTGCCAGGCAAAATCCGTCGCGAGTGCTTCAAGATCTTCCTCGACGACGCGACATTGGCCGCTGTGCGACAGCAGGGACTTCCGAACGCCCCAAAAAGCACGGCCGAGGCCCGACGGTTTGTCACCGATTATCTTGGTAAGATATACATGCATGTGAAGGAGACAGTTGAATCGGAAATAGGACGGCGGCCGTGGAAAGATAAGACAGTGACCTTCCTGTTCAGTGTGCCAACAACGTGGGAAAGTCTCGATATCATCAACGACTTCAAGGGATGCATAAGGGACGCTGGGTTTGGGTCTGGTGGTGCTGATCATTATGCACACGTTGACCTTACAGAAGCAGAGGCTGCTGCCGTCGCGACGCTCAAGACCAGCCCGATCCCCTTTGAATATGGTAGCCTGTTTCTGACTGTCGACGCCGGTGGCGGTACAACAGATCTGGCTTTGATGAGAATTGCTTCGCTCGATGGCGAGTTGCCGCAAATGTCACAAGTCACTGCGGTTAATGGCTTGGGCGTAGGGGGTACTCTCATCGACTTGTCATTCATACGACTCGTGCAGCAGCGGCTGGCAGCATATCCCGACTTTCATTTGCACCTTCCAGGCGATATCGCAGTACGAATGGCGAGGAGTCCCTATTTCTTAAACCTGAAGCATAAGTTTGGCCAACGTGTGTGGATGCAATCATCCATAATGAAGACCCAAATGGAGGGAGTATCGCATGATTTTAGTCATGCCGGGCTCGGGATAGAAATGGGGTGCATGTTATTTGTAAGGTGAGCATAAGTGCTGTACCCATCGCAGTGATTCAGGCTGATTACGAACCAGGGAGGAAATTCAGTCGCTGTTTGACGTCCAAATTCAAAGCATCATACAGCGCATCGGAGACCAGTTTGGGTGGGTGGCACAGAATTGTTCAGGCGAACAAGTGGTAAGAATCGAACCCTTCAAGCTTGTAGCATCAACTAACATGACACATCAGAAGTATATGATCCTGTCGGGGGGGTTGGGTAGCTCTGTCTATGTGAAGGATACAATACAGCGAATGTTTAGCAGTAACCCGCATCCCAACGCTACCGAGATTGCCGTAGTGCCATGTAGAGAGCCGCAACTTGCTGTGGCTCGTGGGCTTCTATTTAGTCACCAACAGAGGTGGGAGAACGACCGTATGCCTGTGATAGTTTCTCACATATCTCGGGCAAGCTACGGCATCATCGTGCAGCAGGTGTACTCGCCAGCTCAGCATTTCGGTGAGGATATCAGAAATGACCCATATGAGAGTCACAAGAAGTGGGCGATAAACCAGATTCAATGGCTGATTAAAAAGGTGCGCTGTAACCAGCAATGTTAATTACCACCATGGAGGAAAAGATACTGACTTTGAAAGGGCGACATTGTATACCCGAATACACCATTGATCAAAAGATTTGAAATTCGACTCGCGGAGGGCGACGAAACCAGGTCGTGGAATGCCGAGGTTGTCACATCTCAGAACGAAACGTCGTTTCTCCCACGCAGTTTAAAACAAGGTGCGTTGAAATGCCAACTGGATGGCCCGCAATACGAAAGGCTGAGATGCTAACACATTACTAAACAGCCGGGGTAGTAAAGCTGTGTGACGTGAGAAGCAACCTCGATGGCATACAGCAGGCCGAGCTGGTACGAAAATATAAAAGGGGTACCTGCTTGTCACGGGGCCATGCGTTTTACCTCTGTCGATTTGAGATCCAGGTGCACGTAGAGCCAGCGGATTTACGGTTCGAGCTGTGGTTTGGAGGGCGAAGGTTTTCCGGTAATCATGAGCCTATCAAGGTCACCTGGGCCTGAATTTGGAGACTTTGTTTCTTCTGCTCGGGCTACAAGGATAGTGTGACAGACTGGAATCGCTCACATCTCATTGAACTGGCGGTCAGCCCCAGCTCTTCCACTACATAACAGCGATTCTTCATAATACTCTTCAGTTGAATTTGCCCGGTACACTAAACCAGCTTCATAATTAGCCACATGAGGAACCACTAATCAAGAGCACAACAAGGCTACTGCTTACATGAAAAGCTAGGTTCATGTTGGATCGTCACTTGATTTTACATATTTCTTGACGGCTGAGTAAAGGTCAAGGAACAGAACCTGATATCAAAAACTATACTGAAAGAAGTATTCAGCGCGAGGTACGAAACCTATTCACTAACAGTCCAAGAACAAAGACTGTGTATTTTTGTCTTTGGGCGGAGTGAATATTCCGATTTATGTGAGCAGGAGTTCAATGGGCGGCATCCTATGATCAGGAATGACGCAGAATGTGTATTGATAAATCAGTGGCATCGATCCGTGAGCAAAAAGGAGAACGCCATAATGAAGTGGTTTCATGGGCTATACTTGCTTCCATTGTATCAAAAGGACACGCCGCTATTCTTTTTTCCTCCGAAACCGTACGGAACCTCAGGGAACTTCCCGATATTGAATCCAGAAGATGAGTAGCTCACCTGTTCAGCTGAAAGATGTTTAAATCAGCCCGTAAAAAGGGGCTTGGTTGTTGTGGCCAACCTTGTATCATAGCTCAATGAATTGAGAATCCCGAGATAGGACGTTCTAACAGATTAAGCTCAGCTCAGGCGCTTTCAGAAACTCCTCGACTCGACAACACGAAAGGAGCAGGGTGGTGGTCAGACAAACAGCGCCCTGAAGTAACCTATGAAATGACACTTGAGTCTATTATCTGGTGTCACGGAGGGTAAGAACTATGTATCAGACATCTAGACTGATCTACGGATGATATACGTGAAACTTTCGAAGTAAGCTTGCAGAAACGCGAGATCCTGGAATGCTTGTCGGTACAAGTAGCACAATTATAGGCCCTAGTAGAAGCTAAAAGGGACATGGAGATTGATGCTGTTCGATAACTACATTAAAAGTTGACGTACAAAACTCTGACAGCCCAGGCGCCACCAGCTCTGCATGACCTCTTGTGAAAGCTTGCTGAATCCTCGTTTGAGGCTTTTTTGGCATGTGGCAGGTAAGAAGCAGTCCTCCGCACATTGTCAGAAGACAACGGATTAGTGAGATGTTGTGGAGTGTTGGGCAGTTTCTTTCATGGAAGCCCATGCAAGGATACAGGCCGCTGTAATTATGGTCATGTTGGATGAGGAAGCTGGGTGGCCTATTTAGTTAGGCTGGCGATCCCACATATGGGCCACGTTCTGTACTTTCTCTATAACCTTCTGGAGTGGAATCATCAACTCCTCTTGTATCATATCTGGCTTGATAAATGCACCGTTACGAACTCAAAGAGGCGCCGTCTCGCACGCTGCCGGGCCAGCCAGTCCATCGGTTGGCCACACGCGCCGTTCCCGGTAGATTCACAAATGTTCAGCCCGCCCCTACAAACATGGAACTTCGACCAAGGCAGTTTCCGGGTGCTTCAACGTTGGTGCTCGAAGACGATCCGTCGTCGGGGACCCTCACAATCACTGTAGCGCCCGACGAGGCTTGCGGCTTCGACAACCGGGGATTTGCAGACCGTGGCATAATCTGCTCACCGGGTCAGCGGTGTTCGTGGGAATCCGGTCACCTTAACCTTGCTTTCTGCGGCTTCCAAAATTTGTATACGACCTGTGTCGACAGGGCGGCCTATAGAGATAACGACCTTTGTGATGATGCCTGTTATTCAAATTCACTCAACGGCTTCTGGTAAGGCTAGTCTTTGTCTTAGCTTTTCTTTCTACTAACTTTTGTGCTGCTAGCACTCTGAACGAATACCCTTATTGCGCTGAGGTTGGGTTCGATGATGTTTTCAGTACTTGGGTCTGCGTAGCTGAGGCCACTTCATACTCCCTCGTCACAACAAAGGATCTGGAGGAGCGACATCTACGCACCTTGGTTTTTGATGACGGGTTCCCAATCGAGACCATTGCTAACACCTTAACAAGCGACTCAACTGTTACATCCTCCTCCAGCGGTTATATACCTCCTGAACCACGCCCAAGACTTAACATTGGCGCGATCGTTGGTGGAGTAATCGGAGGCCTTGCTGTTATCGGGTTGATTGCCATGGGGGCCTTCTGGATCCGTCGTCGACACTACAAACCTGGTCCTGATCCGACACCCCAAATCAGACAGGTTCCATATTCGCAGCCAGAGTATGTGGGTTAGTGTTTATTCCTGAACGACGAACTCATATCCTCACGAATCAGGCACAGCATGCTATAGGGAGATGCAATGACTTTGAAACCGGGCCGGAACGAGTTCTCTCCCAACAACTAAGGACCTGGGTCCAAGCTGCAGAAAGCTCTCTTACATACCTAACTTGGCCTGTCAACTTTTACGGAAGACGCATGAAGTGTAATACTATTTCAGAGATGTTCGACTGAGGAATACACGTGCTGGAGAATCATATGTTAGCAAGGCCAGCAATCAAATCACCTTCTCTTGGCTATAGCTTTGACACGACCTTATTATTCAGGTTGTGTTGGATGACCAAGTCCATTAACAGCTCTTGTTCTATTATTGATCTTGTCTCAAGTTGGTTTAAATCCCTATTGGATATTATCATGTCCAATGACAGATTCTGCTTCAAATATGAAGTTTCGGCATTTTTTATTGATATGGAATTATTGCCATGAAGAGGTATCGTTTGTACATTATTCAATTGTCATTACTGTCTCTTGAACGCCCTCTTGCCACTCCATAACGTGACATAACCCTCTGTAATGGTGCTCAACCGCTGTATCAACCCAAGCAAATTGCCGAAGCAGTGCTAGTAAATCTGGCAAGTTATTTACATTCATATCGCAGCAGGCCTTCTTAAACAAGGACAACATCTCCTTATCAGAGTCTATATCCAATGCAATCAGTGCAACACCAATACACCAGAGCAACAATGGCTGAGAAACTCGTTGATCTGCCAACAGTTGAAGCTGAGGGCATAGCTGTTGCAGAAGTCTTTCTCGGACGACAGCTGATCGAGGAATCGGGAATGTATTATGACTGGCATGAAGAAGTAATGCAAGCCGGCAAGCCAGGTAGAGTCTTCGGGATAAGTCGATTGCCTCCACTGTTTGCTCTGTATGCTGTAGTATCTGCTCGTTGGTGTCGTTCTCGTCTGGGGTTGAAAAGAGACAATGGTGGACATAGTTTCGGCTATCTCCTAGGAGATCAAGAACTACTTCGCTGTAATGCTCTTTCGAATAGTATTGCAACACACACGATAGCTGCCCCACGTGCGAGAAAGTTGTAACAATTGCCTGTTGTACCGGAGGATCTAGGGAGAGAAGTTCGTCAAACCCAGATCCAGCGACATGAT
The DNA here is from genome assembly GCA_013623535.1 of Fusarium penzigii. Taxonomy (NCBI): domain Eukaryota; kingdom Fungi; phylum Ascomycota; class Sordariomycetes; order Hypocreales; family Nectriaceae; genus Fusarium; species Fusarium penzigii. The sequence continues at coordinate 102,300 of JABFFC010000077.1, forward strand.
CGGTGAAATGAGGAGAATGCAGTTTGAATAATTCAAGTGGCGGTTCCAGAAACAGCCTCTTGCCGTCAACTCCTAGACATGGATAGATTGGTTTCTGAAGCGTCTGTGCGGCTCTCATGATATCAGACAGCGACAGCAGCCAAGAAAGCGCGAACTCTCTCAGAGACTCGATCCCACCGAACTGTCCAAGCAGGTCCTGGATGATCGTCCAGTGAACTGGATGATAATCACGACTGCCATAATTGTCCAGAGCGTGCAGATCAGTAAACGGAGGGTTGAAGGGACTTGGATCCCGATAGATTCCCGTGCCAGTCAAATCATTCACAGCCAAGTAGAGAATGCACATAATGATGCTGTCTATGGGTGTCACTCCAGTGTATTTGTTCACCTCATTTCGCAGGGATTGAAGAGCCAGTCCTTTTAATCTGAGCTGTTCTTTTGATCTGATCTGATATGTTGGGCTACCGTGTGTCAAGCTGAGAACTTCCTTGTGATATGATGCGGACCACAGGAGCGCATATAGCTTCACCTTGTCGTCAAGATGAAACGCGCAGGATCGATAACAGTTGGACGCGTAATTTAACGGGCGGAAAGTTGGCCATATCACGGTACTAGCAAAATACAGGGTCTCTTGCACCCTCGACTGAGAGATCGTGTCGTCAACCGAGATTATCGGGTTGGAGCTACCAGCTCCTATGTCCCATACCTGCATGGCAGGAACTTGGGTTGACAGAGATAGTGGTCTTCCGCATAGCGAGCACAGCTGATCTTGTCCTATCCTCCTGAACTCGGGCAGCTTTGGTTTGATGGGCTGGTAGTGTGTATCTTGTGATTCTGGAAGAACCGAGGTCGATGATGGTATTCCCCTGCTGTAGCAGTTGCAAACAGTGTTCCCCTCGTTCCTCATCAGCGACTCTCGTTCGGCGGCCGCATTCTGCCTCTGCTGAGCTTTTCTTTGGCGATGTGCTTGCTGGAAAAGTTGGGATCGAATCGGTCCTGTCCTGTCCGTCAACGCTGGGCCCCCAACGAAGATGAACCGGTTTTCCTGCTTCGCTTTTGGTTTTGAGGGCATCTGGTGTCGATATCACGGGAAAGGGGCTGTTGGAACTTGGAGGTGCGTGCATGCCCGAAAACACCACATTTACGGCCATCGGAGAGATCACAGATCTTCCAACTCTTTCATCACGTGATGATGCGGGGAATCATAACGGTTTTTTATGGTTAGTAGATCTTGACAAGGATTGGCGCTTTTGCAAAGCAAGACCGGCTAAAGCCGAGTGTGTGGTCTGCAAGCGGCTGGGGGGGGCTGCATTGAGGGTTGGGAGTTAGGGTTGGCGGATGGAGGAGCAAAGACTGAGGAGAGTGTAGTTGTAGTTGTAGTTTGTGAACCTGGCAGCTCAAAAGTGTCTAAAATTGTCTATTTGTCCCATGGCATATTTAGTAACATTTCTCCATAAACAAACCAACCTCAATGAACCCAATCTTGAGAATGAACGTTACCATTACCCATTACAGCAAGCAGAAAACGATGCAGAAAAAACATCAACACCAAGACGGAGCCTCAAAAAGTCCGGTCTAGTCCAGTAAACAGATGCTTGTGAAATCAGCCCGAGTCCGGGAGTTCAGGGATCGTCGGTTAGATCTCCTAAACAGTGCAGGACATCGTCGAAAAATCCCGCATTGTCCCCTGTCTCGGATCGTAAGCTTAAGCCGCGTTGTAGCAATTTCACGACCGTCAACATCAGTCGCCGCTGTTGACGGAGGTCCTTGACTTGGGAGCGCAGTGCATCGTTGTCCTTGGCGAGTCGACTGATTTCGGCTGTGCTCTTGGTGTGCTCATGAAGAAGCGCCTCGTACTCGATGCGAGAATCGTCCACCTTTTGCTGGAGCGTCCTCTGCAAACGCTCCTTGCGTTCACGGAACCGGCGTTGTGACTCCCGATTTTGCACTTGTCGCTTCTATTGTTCGGGTTAGTCAGTCGGCACGTGCTGCGTTATCTAACGAACAGAATCCTCGTACGCTTTGAGCCTTCTGAGTGGTTGGGCTTGGGCTTGAGCTGCCACGTGATTCCAACGAAAGTCTGGTGTCCATTGGTGAGGATATGAGTGGTGGGCTTGCTATTGACCCAGTATCTGACGCTACTATGGCACCTGGACCGAGCTCTCGATGAACCTCATCATCGTATTTCTATGGTCCAGTCAGTATATAATTCATATCTTCAAGCATCGGGTAGTTGGTACTCCATATATGAAGTCTAAAGGCGTAGCACCTGTAGAACACTCTGCTGTGAGTTTATAAATTGGTGAGAATGAATATGCGGTTGGATGGTGTGGAGCTGCTGATGCCTCGTATGCCATTTCTGCCGCCTAGAAGACAAGGGTCACTTGGTGTAGATGTAAATGTCGATGTAGATGTCGGACAGAACCAAAGACCATAAGCAATATTGAGCAGATGAGATTTTGCAACATTCATCATTCAGGAACCAGATTTCTTTCTTTGCAAGGAACAGTTCTCATCTTAAATATCTTCATCCTCGACCAGGCATCGAGCTCCCTGTACAAAATGAGCGAATCACGATCGTTCTGAGCATAGCCATTTTGGGTATAGAGCACACACTTGTGAGACAGCCATAGCAGCCAATGAGGCCTCGGGCAAGCACTGCCGAATTCGGTCTAGTCTACCATGTCTAGTCTCAAACGCTTATGAGGCTCCTCAAAGTAAAACCAAGATGAGTTTAGTCGACACTACACCGTTTTGCTGCTGTCATATTTGATCTATTTTCGGAGTGGAAGATTTGGATACGACATGGTTATAGTCCCAAACCAGTATGGCGAATATACTATGCTACATCCTCCATCTGTCCTTCAACAAGAATCAACGATGCCTTACTCAACAGCTCCCGGGTAACCAGATGCTGCCAGCCACGTTCTTCTCGGCAAACACTGGACGGCCGTGCGAAGATTGTTCCAAGATGTGTTGAGATCATGATTGTCACTCTGCAGTGCAGAGATTACACCTTGACATCAGTTAGCTTTAGATTAACTTTTATCGTTTCGATGGTAGTTTGCTATATCGCTTAAGGCTTTGCATGTTTTGGTAAACGCTATCGTGCACTTTCTGTAGTCATGGATTGAATGCCTTACCCTGGACCTTGAGTCTCATACTGTGAGTTATCACCAGAAGAGAGAGAACTATTTGCTGCTCTGCCGATTACATGATACATGGCGTCGTGTTATTACACGAAGGTATACGATATACGTAGGCAACGTCAATATCCAGATTTATTACTAATAAGCTTAGTCCACCCCTCACGAAGAGCCTCATGAAACCAATCCTAGCGAATAGAACTGTGTTTGAGCTGATAACGCGCAGCGGCTGAAGGTCTGCATACCCTGTTAGGCACACACTGCCACTTACGGACATTTTCAATAAGCTGCAGCTTACAAATGCGGCGGGAGCTGCATGTCTGGACTGCAAGGATTGAAATCCTTATGATAAGGAAAAAAGGCTGAGATATTTATCAGCTCGACCCTCCATTCACCTTTACCATCCATTTCCATTTAACTGTGGTCCCTCCAAACAAGATCCAGCCTCAGTAACGGCCATGTTTAAGAGCCAGCCAGAGGAGCATGTCTCTATTGCGCTTCTAGACGCGCCGTCGTCTAAGCGAGCCAGCGACAAGAGCTCCCAGTCCAACAGTTTGCCACCGCCGCTACACCCGGTCGCTGAGTCGAGATGGGGTATCGGCTGGAGTACTGTGACTTTCATGCTATTCTTTTATGTTTTGGGTATGCCACTGGGTAGTCGATCCGCTTGCAGTTGTTAATTAGAGCCCTAGCACTCCTTGTCGTCGTTGCGCATTTAGTATTATTCCTCAAGTTAGATGGGCGACTAACACATGGAGATGGACTCCCTTCCCAAACCTACATTGCATCTATCTCAACATTTCTCGTTAACGCCTTTGGAGCCAGTCTCCTAATCACTTTAGGCTTTGCCTTTACACAGTGCCTGTGGCGCCTTTATCGCACCAAGCCCATGACTGTTGAGACCGTCGAAACACTCTACTGCCTCCGATGGAGTCCCTTGCCTCTCCTGGACTGGAATGCCTGGTCTGCAGCGCCACTCATGTGCTTACTAGCTTCGGCTATGCTGCTGCTAGCCATCGCCAGAATATTTCCTCCCGGTGCTCTAACTGTCGTACAGAGAAATCTGATAAACAGCACCAATCAAAGTGTGCCTACCTTCAAATCAGACTTTGTAGGAAACACTTCCAGTGTCGATGCGGCAGCGTATGCTTTGGGTTTCTATACTGTTAGCAGTTCGATGTGGAGATATCTTGCACCGCACACAATTCTGAGAAGAGTCGCTTATGCCGCTCTATCTACGGGCGAAGTCCTGCCTTCTCTATCCTCGTGCGGACCGAATTGCACCTACCATCTAGTCTTTGAGGGGCCCTACTTCGAATGCAAAAACTTCACCCAAGTAATTTCGGAGAAGAACTATGCCTCTCTCAATGGTAGCCCTCTATACAAGTATTTTTCAGCTGGCTACTTTCCCGACACTGGAGGCAATCCGCCGCCTTGGCTTGTTGGCGACCATGCTGAGGATATCAGGAAGTCGATCGTTGCCTTCCCCGACTTCAATATTAACTTGACGACACCTCTGGGCAAAAACAGCGCCGATACCTTTGAACTTGTTTCAAGAACCCATTGTCTTGAATGTCAGTTAGCGGCGGTGACCTACGAAGTCGACGTAGAATTCAGAAATGGAATTCGATCGCTTTCCCACTCCCTACGGGACGACGTTCGGTTGCTCTCTGAACTGTACACACCATATGTCACGGTCCCAGGCGGGATGGGCGGGGAGCATATACGTGAGGCAAAGGATTGGTCCAAGGAAGCCATTAGCAATTATCGAGTCATGAATATGCTCGCTCTAGCGGATTCTGTGGCCAAGGCACTCGCGGGCTCTTACCCCATGTTTTCATCCTTTGACAACAGTGATAAGACCGAAGAGAGCATCAAACTAACGAATGGAACGACTGTCAAGTACAGACCGTCGGGCAAGGGGTTCAGATTGAACTACATAGGCGATGTTGGTCAGTTGAGGCCACTCCCTATACATAATCGAGCTTTACTGACCATCCTTGCAGAGCCAAATGGAACAATCGTTGCAAATACTTTCTTCAACAAGAACCGCGACAAATTCGACGTACAGTCTGCGGATCCTGATTTCGAGATATCTGCAGAGATTCTCAACGATGCATTGGCTAATGTCACGATTTCGGCGCTGCACACATTCCAGTGGTGGAACACGTCAGTCAATGTCACAACCTCAACGTCGCGCAACTTCTATTCCTTCTCTAACCCGCTCAACTTCTACGTACCCTACGGCGTCGCACTTCTTGTGGCCCTGCCCTTTCTCGTCTGGGGTGTCGTCGCCTTGAAGCGAAACGGCGTATCGGCCATGGAGGGCAGTTTCTTGCAGACGGTTATGACAACGACGGCGAGTCAAAAACTGAATGAAGCTGCTGCTGCAGGGTGTCTGGGTGGGAAGGAGAACATTCCAGTTCACCTCAAAGACAAGCGAATTTTATTTGGAGAGCTTGTAAACCACAGCCAGGGTGAGTCGGTGAGACGAGCAGGTTTTGGATTCGAAGATGAGGTAGTGCCACTTAGTAAACATGCACGTTATGGTGCAGAAAGTATGGAAGATCGAGATAGGATCTGAGAGCTTATAGTTCAGATGTTTGCGTACTTTTCTGTCTTACCCCATGAGCAAGATGGAATATCCTTACTTGCCTGTTTCCAGCTGCTCTCGCGGCTCTGTGTGTCAGTATCTTGTTCTAGTCCACAAGATCTTGAGGAGCAGATGGATCTTAAGGATTCATCCCTACTATTCATGTTGGACTGATGAACCATCATTCGGTGTGCAAAGACATCCCTCACCCCTGTCATAAACAGAACGGGATTGACACGAGTTGTGAAGACTGTCGATTGTAGTAGGCATAAAAACCAGTAGTACCTTGAGAGGCTTCGCTTCTATTTCAAGGTATTTTCGATGTAAGAAAAGCATAATCCCTTTGCGGACAAAACATCATTATAAACATCTTGGCCGTTCTGGTGACTGCAATTTGGCTGTTGCCAATGGCGTCTCACACGCACCAATGGGGAGAAAGTATTCTGGTTGATTAGTCAGAGCGCGCGCCCAAGTACTAACGTTATCAGTCACGCCCTCACTTGATGAGCTAGCCATGGGTAAGTTTCCAACAACATCAATATGACCTCCACAGAGCAGCCTCATACGGCCAAACGATTGCGTGTCGGCGAGCGGACTATGCTGGCCTGTACAAGTTGCAAGCAGCGCAAGTTAAAAGTCAGTACGCCCCCATCGTACCATCTCGGTGTGAAGCAGCTGACCGATTGATCAGTGTGACGCTCAAACACCGAGGTGCAAGAATTGCTCAAAGACCGACAGAGGTACGTGTCAATTTCTCATGTTCGCCCAACGATTGACTCAATGGTGAAGTAGATTGTCTCGTTGAAGACCCGGCCTCTGGTTTGCACCGTCCTAGAGACTACATCCAGTCACTAGAAACCCAAGTCACATATTTGGAAACCCGACTGGCCTACCTGGAGGATCTTCTCAAAGAGACGAGACCCGACGTAGCCGCGGATCACCTAGACGGTGCCTTTCCAGCGAGTTCCCAGGCGTCGTATCCTATTTCCCCTGCCAGAAATGCCAATCTCGGCGAGGGACATCCATCTGAGCTGGAAGCTCCGGGCGCCGACGTCTTGAGCAATGAAGTTGCGCTGCTATGCCTCAGCGCGGCCGGTCGCGAGCCGCAGTACTTTGGACCATCGTCAGCACTCTCGTTCTCCAGGATTGCGAGTACAGTTATGGGACTACCACGCCATCGACAAGGCAACCAAACTCAGAGCCAGGGTGGCGAGGTAAGGGATGAACTGAGATCGATATCTCGAACAAGGTCAAAGACAAGACTTGTTGCCGAATTTCCCTCCGCAAACAAGATAGTTCAGCTGTCACAGGCATACTTCAAGAACATTCACCCTCAATATCCATTTCTTCACCGGCCGACGATTCAGCGAATGGAGGAAAAGTGCCTAGAAGCGCATCACCAGGGAAAATTGGAGGAGGTCGATGATGTATCGTTGTTCTTTGTTCTAATTGTAAGTATGATCTGGTACCTGTGCAATGCATGCTAAGTCTGTCTAAGGTTTATGCTATCGGCTCCCTGGCACTTGGCAAGGATGAAGTAGACAAAGCAGAGGTGAGTAAGGGCTTTGCAAGATCTGAGAAGTGTATCTAACAACGACAGGACCTTTATGCCATGGCACTAGATCATATCGGCCCTTTGTTGGAAATGGACAGTCTTCAATCCATCCAAGCCATCCTAAGTTGTGCAGTCTACTCCATCCGATCACCTATCGGCGTCAGTCTCTGGTAGGTTGCTACGGTCAAGGGCCAAACACCAGCATACTTACAAATGATAGGAAGCTGTCGGGCATGGCTATCAGACATTGCGTTGAGCTCGGATATCATCGAAGCACCAAGAAGTATCGCGCAAGCACCGATGCGCTCGCACAGGAAATGTCTAAGAGGTGCTTCTGGGTTGCCTACGACATTGACCGCGTGGCATCTTTTATCTTGGGCCGCCCTGTTGGCATATCTGACACTGCCATCGACGTCGAAGTGAGTGAGAAATTGACTGCCTCCAAACACGATTCTGATATTTCCAGCTACCTTCCGATGTCAATGACGAAGATATCACACATGATGGACTCAAAACTGCCCCTCGAAGCGATCCCGCCGCCCCTCCAACCACCATGACAGGAGCACTGCATGCCATCAAGCTTCGCCAATTATGGTCCAAATTCAGTGACAATATTTATTCGAGTAATTTCCATCCGAATGGTACCGGCTACCTCCATCAAGGCGTTTCCATCGAGACACTACGGCAAGAACTAGAAGAATGGCGAGCCGCCATTCCGGACGGAGGGGCTAACGGGGCCTCCAATGGGACAACTCTCTCGGTCTTTGCCTCCAAGAATTGGTTCCTGCTTGCCTACGATTATTCCATCCTCTTACTCTACCGTCATTACATCGTCGGGAACAAAGAGCAGGACGCATTTTCACCAGCGAGCACCGGTGGGAAGGATGCCAGGGACAGGGCGTTTGAAGTCTGTGCAGATCACGCCCGTGACATTTGTCTCATCTATCGCCACCTTTACCAGACACAAGGTGCTCACATCCAGTTCACTTGGGGCAGTCTACATATCCTGTTTCTCGGTGGTCTCACCTACCTATACTGCCTGTGGCGCTCACCATCCGTTCGCCAGAAAACCCGACCAACAACTGTCATGAATACGTGCATGGCGTGTACCACGGTGCTCATCATAATTGCAGACCGGTGGCCCCAGGCGATTTCCTACCGAGACATCTTCGAGAACCTGTCCGAGCGTACCATCAATATGATGTGCGGAGGCAACGAATCCTCCCAAAATATTGGTGGTTTTTCCGAGGGTGTTGGACCAGCTGACATGGCTCAAATAAGCAACAACGATGGATTCGATGTTTTTGGTGCACAGAATGGCTTGGCAAACATTGAAATGGATCCAAATGTACCTCTACAGGACTGGATTCTATCCTTGGACAATCTTGAGGCTCCAGGAGATTCGCAGTGGCTTGCCCAAGAGCTGTTTCAGGGGCTGAGTGATCTAGGTTAGGTATGTGGCGGGATCATCTGAGAAATAATAGCCCGGAGAAGACTTGATCTCAAGGGTTCAATTTACCGAGGCAGTCATCACCAGACCTCAAGGTTTGGGTGGGTAGATCACTGACTCCCCCGCTTGGTCACATCTGAGATGGTCTCTTGTGAGTTTGCCACCGCTGCGGAGGAATCCGTGTTTTTTCTCCGCCTTTCGGGATGACCCGAGCAGTCATAATACATGTTCTATTTGTCAATTGGGGGGTCATGTACTTTTACACTGTTTTGATGATTGCAGTAGGAATGGGATATTTAGAGCCTATGATTTAAGAGAATTGTACTGTAATTTCGAACGAGTTATTCTATCGCGTCGCAATATTCAATTGACTACCTCGAATTTCGACGTACAAGGAAACCAATCCAAACGGCACAAAGCACCTGCACAGCCTCCACTATGTCAACAACAGCTACCTTGACTGAAACCGCCTCGGCGCCAGCCCCGGCCCTGTCGTCTGCTCTCAATGAAAAGAAAGCTGGTGAGGTAAAGCGACTGCATCACATCCCACGTCCCGCTAGTCTTGAAGCACAGCAGCGATGGCAGTTGGAGCAGATGGCTGGTGCCTTTCGAGTCTTTGCCAAATTTGGCTATGCCGATGGTGGTAGTGGCCACATCAGTCTTAGAGGTTAGTCTGAAGAACCCATTACCAGAAATGTCATGCGTCTAACCAGGCATAGACCCCATCCAGCCTGAAACATTCTGGATCAACCCTTACGGCGTTCACTTTGGTCTATTGAAGGTATCTGATATGGTTCATGTTGATACCAAGGGCAACCGCATCGGAGGAGCCGATCTCGCCATCAACAAGGCGGGCTTCATCATCCACAGTGCTATCCACGATGCACGACCTGATATTAACGCAGCATGTCACCTGCATAGTCCCTTTGGTCGAGCCTGGAGCACGTTTGGGAGACCAATCGAGATGCTGAACCAGGATAGCTGCATGTTCTACAATGATCTCTCCGTGTACGCATCTTTCGGCGGCGTCGTATTTGCTCCCGAAGAGGGGCGCAACATTGCGAACGCGCTTGGACCTCGCAACAAGAACATCATCCTGCAGAATCATGGCATCCTTACTTGCGGCGGGACCGTGGCCGAGGCTGCAGCATTCTTTATTGCTCTAGAGCGGGCATGCCAGACTCAACTGCTCATCGAATCATCAACAGCTCCAGGAAGCGTCGGTGCCGCCAGCGGACTCGTCAAGACATTAGTTTCAGATGAGGAAGCTGAGTATACCAAGGCTGGCACCGGAACGCCAGAGGTTATGTACATGCAATTTGATCCCGAGTACAAACTCATCCTTGAGGAGACAAAAGGCAGTTTTCTGCATTGATGGGTCGTGTAATATGATGTTATGGGGGTAATACAAAATAAGGACAGAATGCAAGAATGTTTAGCTCAAGATTTACAAATCAATAAAGATATCCAATGATTTGACAATATATATGCCATGGTGAAGAAGATAAGCTAATGAGTTCTTGGATAGAGATGAAATCTATATAACTTTTACTTATGCCAATTGTTTTATGGCGCATTTGGAGGTAATACTCACGTCAACGAGCTAGTCAATAGAACCCTTAACATAGGCTTCATTAGATCATTATTACAACTTCCAGAAGCCGAAGCTCACCTTGCAATCAGAGGAAGAGTTAACTCTTTGTATTGATATTATCTTGGAACCTGACATGTTCAGCGAGCTTGCCAGTATGGACTTCACTGGCAAAAACTGTTATTGGTCAATTTGATATTACCCTACTACGGTAATCTTGCGGCTGGCCGTACAATATCCCAGCAAGTGTTATGCCATGGCACATTCGCCACTTGCGTCCAGTAATCTAAGGCGTCCCAGATAACTAAGCCGAGTAAACTAGGGACGCCGAGATCGGGAAGGAGAACGTGGTGTCGCATTTTCGGAAGAATCCGACGATACAAGCGAAGGCTGGTTGCAAACACGCTTGATAACACTGTAAATGGGACGTGATTGGTCCACACAAACTTCCGCGTAATTGCAGTAGACGTTCTTAGTTTTCGGCTCTGCGACAACGGATAGTCTGACGGCCTTGCTGCTCCCTGAGACCTACAACAGCGGAAGAATACGAGACTAACGCAAGCAGAGTATATCGGATGCAGATCAGGCCTTTGCCTATTGACCTGGCTATATGTGACTAATGGAAATATTAGCCCCAGTGTCGGATACAGGCGTCTTGAACGCTTGTCCTTCGTGGTAGATAAAATAAAGCATAACATTGTTATCGCACCCAAAAACACATACCAAAAGAACCCTTGGACTTTGTATCACGATCCCTTGTCGCATACAAACCAGCACGAAACTTGTTTTCCTTGAGTCAATCAGACTCTCATTTTTTACTTGCGTTCCTATCAATCAATTCTCCAACATCATGACCGTCGACAGAAAGCCCCGCGTCGTATGCTTGGGTGAGCCCAGATACGTTGGAGATGATTATCTCGAGCAGTTCAAGAAAGAATTCAATTATTCTGTATTGCCTGCCACAAACCGTGCTGAGACGCAAGAAATGCTACCCAAGGATATCGAGAGAAACGGCCCAATTGACGCCTTCATCATCCGCATGGGCACACCACCTTTCGAGCCTTTTGATAGAGACCTTCTAAAGGCTCTCGTCCCAAGCTGTCGCATCATTGTCTCAGCCAGCGCCGGCTATAACGAGTTCGACGTTGAATGGATGAGTAGCGAAGGCATCTACTTCTGCAATACGGTCAACGCTGTTGCCGAAGCCACTGCAGACATGGCCATGTTCCTCACCATTGCTGCCCTGCGAAACACAACCAACGCGGAAAAGAGTGCGCGCAGTGGTACCTGGCGTAAGGGCGCTCAACTCGTCCCCACGCGTGACCCTTCAGGTCTTACTTTGGGCATCGTAGGTATGGGAGCTATCGGAAAGGTACGTCGATGCATAGTATCTGGCCAGTGGAAGCAAGTCGACTAACAGACATACACCAGTATCTCGCAAAGAAGGCGGCCGCGTTCAACATGAAAGTCAAATACTATAACCGTCGTCAGCTATCAGAATCTGAGGAACAACAATACAACGCTTCATATTGCAAGTCGCTACACGAGCTTCTGGGAGCATCTGACGTGGTTTCACTCAACTGCCCATTAAATGATGCGACTACAGGGTTAATCGGGGCGGCTGAGTTTGCTGCTATGAAAGACGGTGTTTTCATCGTCAACACGGCCAGAGGCCCCGTCATCGATGAGGAGGCGTTCATTCAAGCATTGGAGTCAGGCAAAGTCGAGCGGGCAGGCTTGGATGTGTTTGCGAACGAGCCGACACCTAATCCCTACTTCCTGAAGAGTGACAAGGTCACTATCCAACCACATCTTGGAGGTCTAACAGATGCTGCTTTTACAAGGGCGGAGAGGGAATGTTTTGAGAATATTCGAGCGTTTTTCACAACAGGCAAGGCCAATTCTCCTGTAAACAAGATCAAATCGCAAATTTGAATAGTTTCGGCAACAGTCAAAATAAATTAGAGTCCATGTTTCTAGTTTGTATCTGTACAATGAGATAAGTTTCTTTGCGACGTCAATGTACTCTCATTTCTGAATATAACGCCAGTTTCTCTGTCCTCTTCCACAAACCTGTGCTGGAAAATTGCGGCAAAATGACAATTTCACTAGGTACTTCACTTGCGTAGTTAAACTGGGTTTCAAGTATATCAAAAGGTCCTTGTTTTGACCGAGATAATAATACCAGTTCTTTGATGACTTCAATGATATAGCATTATTCATTATGAGAAGCAAAAGATCATTATGGTCGAACTAGACTTCTATTCCATTCAGCTAATTAACTCGAAAACTACAAACTTCAACAGAACACCCCTAATCCAGCATCCCGCTACAACCAGCATTGGACAATTCTGACACACTTCCCTACTTGGATAGATCATTGGTGTGGATGTTCGTCTTATTTGCAGCTGGAACCGACTCTTCACTGGGACACGTTCATTTGTCAGAGAAGCAAAGAAAAACGAGGAGAGGTTTCGGGTTGGAACTTACGAGTGGAGCGATGCTTCGGCCTGGATGATTGCGGTTGACTTCCTCGAACGCCTCCAAGCATTGAACCAAGGTCCCTTGAAGAGAGCATCCATTTCTTCCATACTGAGGCCGGCGATCTCAGGCACCATCAGGAATACATAGACGAGAGCAACAAAGCACCATCCGGCGAAGAAGATGAAAGCGCCCCAGTTGTTGGTCTTAGACAAGAGGTTGGGCATGCCGGCATTAACGCCGTAGTAGAAGAGCCAATGGAAGGTTTGCGACAGAGCGCTGCCAAATGATCGCAATCTGTTTGGCCACAGTTCGGCACCAAAGACATAGGGGAGGATCAGAAGGCCTGAACACGTGTTAGTAACTTCATCCAGGACGGGGTCAGGTTCTAAAGAAGATCACTCACCGATAGCATAACCGAAGCCATGGACGAAGATGGCGGCAATTGCAGCCTGGGAAGCAGCGTCGGATACGCTTCCCGCTTGTCTATATTTGATGAAAACGCCAAGATAGATATCAGATATCATTTGAATTGTGATACCCAGAAATAGAGACTTGCGGCGACCAAGAGCGTCGATAAAGAAGAAGGAGGCAATGAGACAAAAGAAGAACTTGGCCATGCTGTACATGCCACTGAGAAACAAGCTGCGGTCTGTTCCGCCACCAACGCCCATGAGATTGAGAATAGGTACCAGGTACGACGTAACCGAGTTGGCTCCTGAAAGCTGGGCGAGAGCGTATGAAATGAGGGACTGCTGAATGCGGCGCAAGTTGGCAGATACTGTGAATGCTTCTTTCAGGATTGACTTGAAAGCCATACCACGCGAGTTGCCCTGAAAGTGACTCTTCTCCTGCGCAATGGATTCTTGGATTTCCTGGATCTCGGCATGAACTCGGGGGTGGTCGGCAGGCAAACCACGGAGTTGCACCAGTGTGGCGATGCCTTCTTCGTCCCGGTCAACCAAGAACAGCCAGCGAGGGGATTCGCAGAGAAAGAAGCTCAAGACGAGACAGATGAAGACAAAGACGCATGGTGAGAACCACACAATCTGATATTGTAGACGGCTTGCGGCAACGGTGCTATAGACACCATAAACGCAGAAGGTCGCAACAAAGAGGGACAAGAGCATGGCCACACTGAACCACGAACCCAAGAGCCCTCGCATCTCTGTCGGTGCAATTTCCACAATAGACATGGTTCCGAGGACGGTCAGAGGCCCAATGCCTAGACCGCAAACGATGCGAGCCGCATAAAGTGTATTCAAGTCAGGGGCAAATGTGGCAATGAGCTGGCCGATAACCCAGATGACCATGTATAATCGGAATGACCAAAGACGTCCGATGCGATCGTTGATGAAGAATGAGAGGGCTGCGCCGACGCCACAGCCGACGTAGACGAGAGACACAAAGTTGCGGATTGTCGAAGCATTGGCACCACTACTGATACCAAAATGCTCCTGGAAACCGGGCAAGGACGGGATGACGGATGAGGAGCCTTGATCCCAAGCTGTAAGGTTCATGTGAGCTGATGATTCCTTCGTGGTGAGGTCAACGGGATGCAACGTACTAATAGGGATGCCGCTCATGGCATACAGAGCAGACGACAGGAGCAGTCTGCGGTTGAGGATCACCTCACGGGGTGCTGAGCGAATGCTTCTCGCATATTTGGCAATGGTGGACTCGGTGAGAATTTCCTTGACTGCCATCGTGACTCGCAGATGTGGAAGTCAATGAGCCAACTTGAAAAGGAAAAGTCTTATTTGATGAAAAACAAACTAGGATGAGGCAAAACGTCTTTCGGAATGTAAAATCTGTCGAGTGGTCCCTGTTATTATAAATAAGTTGAAGTCGACTGGGGTTACTCGTTGCCGTTCTACATATGGCTTGGAACGGTGTCCTTGACTGGGACTGGCGACGAAGGATAAGGGCCCAGATGGTCGTCGCAGGGTCAAACTAGAGAAAGTCTGGGGTCATGCATGGTGGGCGACCTTGACACAGTGGGTTTTCCCCAATATCAATTACTACCCTGGACAAGATTAGGGTGGCATCTCCAGAAGCTATCTCCAGAGACAAATGCTCGGAACAATACGAGGTTCGACAATCAGTTTATCAGTAGATGCACCTCCTTTACCCCGCGTCTAACCATACTCGGAAACGCGACATCGGACTGAACACCAGTGCCCTTAACGGCTACAGATAGCGGTGGACTTAGTGACTAATCTAAAGACTATCAATGGTTATCAACCCCATAGTTTGTTCGTAATCAAACTCTCTGTTCTTATCTCCAAGAGGTCTCCAAGCAACTAGCCACCGGATCCTGGCTAATCAGTTCATGTCGGATTGCCCCGAGTCTCCCACCTAACGGCCTCTGATTTGGCAAGATCCGACTCACTTGTGCAGTCCAGCTGCCGCGTGCCGTATACCACTAGACCGTTTCTCTTCTAATCTGTTATTGATTCACCGACGGCGCTATTCAATACACTTGCTACGTCTGTCAGGTAAGTAGCGTCCTCTTCAATTGTCGATTAAATTCTCGATCCTCACAGTCTTTTCTCAGGGAGTCTACATCCACGTAAAATAAAAGTAACCAAGAAAAGAAATTCCATCTGACAAAACCATGGCATCCGTGATCCCAGCCAAGGATGATCCCATTGTGATTGTGGGATGTGGTATTTTCGGTCTCAGCACCGCGCTGCATCTCGCTCGCCGTGGCTACCGGAATGTCAAAGTCCTGGACCGCCAACCTTGTGATAAACTACAATTCTCATACCTCCAAGGCGCCGACGGAGCATCGGCAGACATGAACAAGATTATAAGATCAGCATATGGTGGACAGACTGAGTACCAGATGCTTTCCGTCGAAGCAATCGCTGAGTGGAAAGCCTGGAATGAGGAGCTGTCATCAGGCACAACGCACCCGCCCGGCTTAAACAAGCATGATCGCGTATTTATCCCAAACGGCAATATTTCCTTATCGACGGAATCAAAACTGCCGTCATGGGAACTCGCATGTGTGGAAGGGATGGAGAAGGCTGGTTTCCCTGGAGCCATGCTGGACACGACAAACCCAAAGCATCACGAATTGGCCGCTCAACAGGGCATGACATTTGCAATGGACCCTTTCCAAAGGGTCAAGCGAGGGAAGAGCAACGTGGGTGTGTTGGACAGCACGGGAGGCATGGCTGTTGCAGACAAGGCATGTCTATTTGCTTTGCATAAAGCCAAGTCTCTCGGTGTCGAATTTATACTTGGGTCGGACGCTGGCCACTTTGAATCTTTGTCATATGAAGGTTCCAAGATAACCGGCGTGAAAACCCGTGACGGTCAAGTTCATCACGCAACAATGACTATCATGGCATGCGGCGGATGGACTCCGGTTCTGGTCCCTCAGCTCGACGGGTTGTGCGAGGCAACAGCTGGTAGCGTGGCTCTCCTCAAGATTCCCCGTAGCTCCCCTCTGTGGGAACGGCTGAGCCCAGATAGGTTTCCTACCTGGACTTGGAACATCCGTAACGGTGCTGAGGGTGGCTTGTATGGATTTCCGATTGATGAGAATGGGTGGTTCAAAATCGGTTATCGAGGCACAAAGTACACAAACCCTTTGGCTCACAGTGATGGGCAGGAGAGAAGCACGCCTGCCACCAGGTGGTCGCCTGCCCACATTGATGGCCAAAAGCCCGTGGGGGAAAAGTTAACGGATTTCCCGAAACAGGCTCATAAAGTCATCACTCGTTTCTTAGACGAGTACCTCCCTGAGCTTGCCGAAGAAGGGATTACAATCGGGAAGACACGCATCTATTGGTACACAGACACATATGACAACCACTTCGTCATTGATCGCGTTCCGCTGTTCGATGGCTTAATGGTAGCTACAGGTGGAAGTGGACACGCTTTCAAGTATCTTCCCAATATCGGAAACTGGATTGTGGATGTGATGGAGGGTGTGGACCTTTCACGACCAGCTATTCAAGCCTGGCGATGGAGGAGTCTAGGTGAGGCCAAGCCAGTCAATGATCTGATGGCTGGAACAAAGGGGGAGAGAGCACTGGGAAACATCCCATTGATCAAAGAGTCGGCGATCAAGAATTTGGCTCAGGTGAAATTGTAGACTTGTGTACGCACTATTGATAGCATTGTCCAGCATATGTATTGTTTTAGGTGTAAATGAATGGGAAATTGTTGTTTGTATTTATTAAATTGATCAATGCTTCATTGCTTTCCGCATAACGGATATGTTCAAAGACGACCGGAATGGACTGACAACTGTCATGGATTGAGGACTCGTATTTGCTCCTTGTCCATGAGCTCCAGAGCCATCATTGTTACATTTCGAACTGCATTAGTACCCGATAAGTTGGTGGCAATCATATCAACGACCTTAGCACTCGAAGCTGGGAGCAAAGCATTATAGTTGAAACAAGTTGTTGAGCTATCAATTTGTATTTATTATGGACATTTTACCTCGTCATTCTCGACATCGAGTATGCTACCAGTGCATCATACATCAACCCTCAACTTAACGAGACAATTTTCGAGACTTCGGTTCTGTGCTGATGCGTAAAGACGATCCGAGTCAATAATCAGCACACCCAAAGCTGCCTCAAGACCGGACTGATCTGACGACGGATCAATAGCAGGCGAGTTATCATTGACAGATTTTCCATTCAAGTTGGACTGGAAAATCCCAGCTGCTGAGAAGGGCAGGAAATCTTCATATGTGATTGGCTTTGCCAAAAGCACTCCGTCAGCCACTAGGTGTTCAACGAAGTTGGGATCGCGAATTTGCTCTGTCGTGATAGCATCTGGGACCGATTTGCCTGTGCAAGAGTACTCAGAATAAACAAGCCCTTGTTGGCGAAGCTGGTCCCAATCGTCAGGAAAATCTTGGAATACAGCTTCCAAAATGCGATCGGTTTCCTCAGGGGTTTTCCCGCGAGCCTCAGTCATGGCCTTTCCAAGAAGCTCGTCATACAGGTTGCGCCCAGAGGGGGTGACTGCTGCTCCACGCTCCTCAATCTCGCCGAATCGAGCTTTGTGGGAGCCAGAGACCAATTCCGGGCCCTCCTTGTTGGCATTTCTGAACTTGATGGGTTCTTCTAGTGCGAGGAAGCTGGTCTGTCTTAGCAAGATTGGCCAGCGTCGAGCGGGAGGTCCTTCAATTCTATCCTTTACAGCCATCCCTTCATCGAACATCGCCCTCTGCGCCAAGGTAATGTTCAAAGTTCGCGGTGTAAGATGATTGATATGTGCCGTTTCGAAGCAGGAAATATCGGCAAGGATGGGATGTTGTGCTTTGAGTAGCTGGTACTCTTCAGATGTCGCCGCAGCCACGGGTGCCCAGCGAAACGTCTTCAATGCTTCTCGGATGAAAACCTCCGCTTGATCGGCATGAAGTCCCATTTGTCGCTCGGCAGTACCCAGAACCTCCAGAAGTTCGTTGCTGAAGATAGACCGTTTCGTCAACATGCGCAACGCAAGCTTACGCGCTTCTTCTGAAGGAATCAATTCGGGACGCAGGAGGGTTGTGAAGACGCGGAAAGGGTTCGTAGCCAAAGACTCGACAGCGGTTGGTCTGAAGCACGTTGCGTGCATGGGCAAACCAGCCGGTGAGAGGTCATAGTAGCCGACTGGCTGCATGCCCAGTACGGCGAAGATGCGACGAACTATGCGAAGCTCCATCGGCTTGCCCAATCTGATCGCACCATGACGCTCAAGAGTCAAGCGGTTGAGGCTATCCGCGTTGAGGGAGTCGGCATAGACCTTCTTGTTCACTCCCTGAGCGATACGAATCAGATCTCCGTACAGAGGGACTTCATTCTTATAAAGTTGGGACATTGCCAGAGCAAAAGCTGTGCGGAGTTCGTCAGGGTGCACAAAACTGTGCTTTTGCTTGTCATGGTCACCAAAAGTAGGCTCATGAACGCGAAGGACTTTGGATGCCATTGTGGATTGGCCTGATGAGTACAAAGATATCAAGAGAAAGCCAATAGAATCTACTGAAAGGGAAGAAGATTGATAAAGATTCACTTATGCGGGACAATCATACTGCAACTAGTCCGTATTGTCAACAGCTAATATACTATGTCTCACGTTAGTGATAGTTATGACATGCGGCTTGGCCCGGTTGACATTGCAACAATATTCGATGTTAGGAATCCATGGCAACGACATGACTCTGCTTCGATTCACAGAGCAGCTCGGATTTCCCCGGTTGCACGTATCTCGTGTCGAGTGCTGTATGTTTCTGGAAACAGATGACAGAAACTGTCACGTTCACTAAACATGTGCTTTGCCAGCGTTACTAACGTCACGGACCAGCCGCCTCATGGGATCAACCCCTTGCTGGATGATGATCCTTCAGGCTAGCTATACCGACGTCTAAAGTCGCGTCTAGCTTGACTTCTCTGTTGAAAACAAGGAAACGCGTAATGTCGGATGTTGCCGAGTTAGAAAGTGGCACGATCAGTCAAACTCGGAACAATACGACTGTCTCATGACAAGCTCGGCAGCCCACACTAAACCTAACCAAGAAACCAGGTGTGACTTGCTGCTCTTCCTAAATTTCCCCTGCCGTATCTAAGAACATGTTCAACATCAAAGTAGTTCGTTCTGTGCAAAGTATTGGCTGTTGCGAGACAATGGCTCGGTAACTTATCGCCATTCACCCGTGATTGCTATTGTTGGACTGCACACATGACGCTATTGGATAACAGACCAAGTGATCTGCAGCAACTTTAGCGAGAGCTATCACTATAGGGTACCGGATTGCATCTTTACTCGATAGTATGAAGAAACAGTTGGAAGCACTCAGGCCTGAACATACTGGATGAAGTGCGAATGTACGAAGTATCGAAAAGAAAATAACTCTGCTCCAGATGGGGGGTAAATACTGTGTGCAGGAGTATCCGGGTGTTAATTCATAATGCCAGCCAAACTTAGTTAGGCAAAACAGAAATCTGAGTGATGCTAGAATACCATCCCACGAAGAATATCATTGAGTTCATGGTCAACGCAGCTTGTTGCATTCTGACTGATCTTGTACGTTTCTTGAAGCCTCAATGCAAATTTCATCAACCGCCAACTCAAATAACCCGCTTCATAGTAGAATCTTTACGGACCTTTGTTGGACTTGTTTTTGTCTATTTGAACGCATCTAAGAGAGGCGCAGGGTCTCTGTCCTACCCTGCAGTACTCAACCAATAAATTTGTATACAACAGTCGGGCACCTGATGAGGTTGCGATGATAATTGCAAGTAATATTCCATGGTCTCCTGCTTGGATTGACTAATGACTTTGTCGAATTGTGGCCTTTGTGCAATCTGAAGATTACTCAGGGTATTGGGTAGGCAATCGAGGTAACTGTATGTATGTACGTATGCAGCAATGTTGCGGATGCTCGAGATGACGTTACAAGGGAAGCGTGAACAATAAGACTTTCCCATCAACATGGACACGAAACCGATACTTTTTTATATCCTAAATTGTGAGTATCATGTGTGCTAATTGTTGTGTTATTGTCAGTCAAAGGTCAGCGGCAGCAGAGTCAAGTTTGTGGTCAAAAGTCCATCGGCCCGTAGGTTGAGGGCGACGAAGCAAAAATACTAGTATCTATGTTGTCCCAAATTCAAGAAGAAACTACGTACTGATGAATTTTAGAAAATCCATGTGCATAGTTTATGCAACAGTACTTAACGTGTTGATGTGGTTCACAGGTAGACAATGTACTTGACGTGTAGCACAAACTTGGTGGCTGGACAGCTCAACAGAGAACAAAAGGGAACTGGGAGTCTTCCGGGTACCAAACCCCCCTGTAGGTACGATCTATTACCTATCCTTACTCTTCTATCCTTGACCCTCGAACTCTCTATCTTTACTGCTCCACCACCTCGATTGACGCGCTGGACACTTTCACAGACGCCCACAGTCCTCATTGGTGGAGCTTGACGCTTTGCGATGCCTCCAACATTTGCTGGCTTGTACTCTTGAATTTGATTCGAGAGAACAGAAGGGGAAATTTAGAGCAGAGCCCTTGTGTGACCTCAAGAGATGTATGTAGAAGTAAATGTCTGGAATCTTACTCATGAACAACGGTACCATCAGCTAAACTACTCTTAACTAACTTTGTCTCTTTCTATATGTGTTTAGTAAAAGCGTCCTGCTTGAATAACCTCTAGCTTTCTAAAAATCGCCGGCATCTATCACGGGCCCCCCATATTTGTGATCTTGGCTGGTCTTTCTGTTCGTCAGTCTACTAGTCGATATACGGCTCTCACAGCCTGATACTGCACGGAGTAGTGTTTAGTGTTCCCGGTTCTTCAAAAGTATCTCAAAGTCAGGGTCTGGGGAACACTGTCAAAAGTTAGAAAACCATAGCAAAAAAAAGCGTGAAGAGTGCGAAAACTTACAAGCACCTCGAACTCGATATTAGGCGGCCGGGTTGTCCCGTCAGGGAGCTTGATGTCATAGTTGGTCAACAGCTCGGCCATAATGAGCTTGATATTAACAGCACTCAGGTGCCTCCCTGGACAAGCATGGCGCCCAAAGCCCCACGACAGATCCTCCCTACCGACACTCAAGTAGGTGTATTTTTTCTCCTGGTCAGGACCTTGTCGCATCTTATAAAAGCGGAGGCCATCGAACTCATGTGGGTTCTCGTAAATATTCTTGTCTGTATGAATGGAACAAGTGTTGACCTCCAACTTTGTACCCTTGGGGATAAATGTACCATCTGGCAAGGTCATGTCTGCAACTGCAGCACGTTGGAAAGTAGCTTAGATTTCGTTAGAGATCAGATACTGCAAGCTCAAGAAACTACGTACTGAGGTCGGGGGAATTTAGTCTTTGGCTTTCTTTGAGAAAGCTGTCGAGTTTCTCCATGGCCAAAGTTGAGTCTCGCGTGAAGTTACCATTCTGATTCCTAGGAATAGATTCTAACTCTTGGCGAAGTATAGAAACATATTCCGGATGGGCCGCAAGGTCATAGATTGCCTGTGTAGTTGAGGAAAAGGTTGTGACAGTACCCACCGCAATCAAGGTCATCTGATGGAGCAGCTGCATCTCGACATCATCTGCCATGTGCTTATTCCTTCCATTGCTGAGATGATCCAACATAGTCGCTGGATCTTCTAGGTTACCGCCTTTGCTTTTTCTTTCGCTCATGGACGCCTTTACCCGTTCTCGGCCTTTGGCCCACTGGTCCTTGATGGCAGCTCGTTCAGGAATGAACCTGTAGACAAGAGGTCTGAGCCACGGATGCCACTGCTTCAGGGCTCGTATGCAGTCAAAGCAAGCCAGTACGTAACCAGTAGACGCTGAGAGCCATTCTTCGTCAAGGCTGGCGGCACTACCTTGGAATACTCGAGCATTGTTTGTGGCAACGAGCCTTAAGACTCGATCATGCACTTTAACGGGTGTCCAGTCTAGTCATTATTTAGCAAACATCGCAGCTTTGATGTGAAAGAAACGGACCTTTATTTCTGCCGAGCGCTTTGGGCATGTTATTTTGAACCATTCGATGGAGTAAGGGTGTGAAGGCAGCTGCTTTCGTTACTCATTGTTTGTATCATATTTACATGAACGCGACTCACCAAGGGACCCTGTCAGATTGGCTTTGATGGCATGGATAACGTATTCCGGGGGACCACCAAAATGCGTGTACTCGATTTGCATATCCTGTTCGAGTTAGTCTAACAACCCAAACATGATCCAACACGATACATACGTTATCAATGGAGGCTTTGAAACTGAGAGCAGTGTGACTCTTGATTGTTTCTAAGAAGCTCGGGGGGATAACAACCTTGACGCCTAAGGGGTGTCAGATCATAGCGCTTAGAGACACATTCCTGGTCTGTCGTACCATCCTGAGTGTCAATGCCGAAAACCTCATTTTTGAACTAACATGTCAGCTTCCAGCCTGTAAGCGACTCTCTAACCTACATTGCTGTAGCCCTTGGCCATGACAGCTCGAGGATTGAAACAGTATTCTAGGGCACGCTGTCTAGTGCTCCTGATCTCATCCTTGAGCAGAATTCTGACATCGAGTGCTCGGGTCGAGTACCAAGACCCCAAGATGGCTGACAGTACCGCAATAAATGCTAGTATTCCGGTGACTGCGAGGTATGGGCCAGCGAAGTGAGCGTAGGCCAACGACTTGAGCTCAACAAAGTATGTGAAGGCCATAGTTACGATTTCAAAAGCGCATGCAAGGGAAGCTGGATCAAACCTGCCGAGCATTAGTACTTTGAAGGAGTTTGTGATTGAGGTTTTACAGCGGGATATGTGGTTTATATGCCATTAGCAGACAGGGCAAACTACTGAACTCGCGGATTCAAATGGACAAATGCGCTCACTATCACTATGTATTGTTTGTTTTACTGGGTCTCACTTAATAGTTCCAACTCTACGGTAAATGATTGTTAAGGCGTTCATACCACCACCTATCACACTAAGGTCGTCCACTCATAGTGTCTGTGCTGCCCTATTGTTCAAGTGTGCGGCTTCTCTTATTGGTTCAACAGGAGCAACTCTTGCGGGGTTCTTATCCCACGTTTGTGATGGCTTCCCAAGCCACATTGTATTGTTCTAGATTAATGTTGGTCGAGGGTACCGCATGCGCCAGGTTGTACAAAGAAAGCTCTGTCAACTGAGTTAAAATGGCTTGATTCGATTACAACAACAATAGTAATGTAGCTGACTTGGAGGTCGCACTAGACAGAATCAGCCGCAATCAAGGATGTCATGTCAGAACTAACAATAGGCTTATGCCTGTCCGCCTGGTCAAACGATTAAGGTGTCTGTAATAACAATTTAGCTAATTATTAGGAAGCTCGAGAAAAGAATTGGTGTTAATTGATTGAGGAAGTCAATATAGAGCCAATAACCTTTATACCATATGTCAAGGACAAACACTCTGTGCACATGCTCTTAGAATTATATTAGCACAAATTTCTGGTCAAATTATTCTGGGTTGAGCCAGTAGAAAACACATAGGCTAGGGTCTAGGCACGTTATAATTCCTCAACATAGTCCACTGGTCAGTCAGGCTATCTGGATAGACTATCCTGACCTCTCTTGAAGATAGCATCTTTCAGGGCCTTGCTCAAACCAACAGATGCCTCGACAGTCCCGTCGAAAATCTTCCTGGGCCCAACTGCATCAAGAAACCAAACAATAAAAGCTTTACTTCCTTTCCAGATATACTCTCCTTGGCTGATGCTTGGCTTGTCAATAACTTCTTTGACCACCAACCGTGCGAACTCTTCGGGTTTCGTTCCATCTCGCAGATGAGCTCTGGATCTCTCTTTGAGGCCTTCTTCAAGGTCGATGAAAAGGCTGTTGGGAGCAAATGATATGTTGTCCGGTGACGTGAGTTTGGTAGACACGACTCCCATATACAAGGTAACCACTTTGATACCAAGTGGCTTGAGTTCGACCCGTAGTGTGTCAGAGAAAGAAACAACAGCCGCCTTGGAGGCGTTATATTGGGCGGAAAACATATAGGGTACCCGGGCTACAATTGATGCGGTGTTGACAATGGTAGGGGGAGTTGATGAATTGGGAACAGCAGCAAGAAGGAGTGGGGTGAAGGCTTGAACCATGTTGAATAGTCCAAATACATTGGTGTTGAACATCTTCTGGACTTGACCTGGGTCGGCTTCAGTAGCCGGAGCCTCGTACACTGTATCAAGTGGTTAGCTTCAGGAGAAGTGTTGTAGCCCAAACGTTGGGTCACTTACTGATACCGGCATTGTTGAACAAGATGTCTAACTTGCCGTCTGTGCGCTTGGATATCTCGGTCTTGAGGGAAGCAATGCTTTCTGGCTGGGTTACATCAAGCTGCAAGGCCTCAATACCCTTCTCCTCGAGCGAGGCAAGAGATCTAGTAGAACGAGCGGTGGCAAAAACCCGAAATCCTTTGGAAGCGAACTCAAGAGCGAGAGCATGGCCTGCACTACCTGCTGAGGCTCTATGCACGACAAGGGAGTGTCAGTTCACTTGGCTGTTCAATGTGCATACCAAGAGGGTGAATACAAACCCTGTGATCAGTACGGTACGCTTATTGGACATGCTTGAAGTTTGCAACATGGGATGTGTAGTTAGTAATAAACAGGACGATAGATATATCGTTCGTTTTTTATACCCTCTTGAATATATATGCATACATGTTTATATCATATGATATTTGAGTTTCATGAGCATAGCCTGCGGATGAGCCGAGGCACTCTCTTGTCGGGGATATTACATAAACATTTACAGTTTACTATACATCGATGTTACAGGAGGCCTGTAAACACTTGATATGTTAACCTTGTGATTACTAAACTAGACCATGATTAGTTTGCTTCGCACCGTTGCAAAGCTTAACATAATGATAGATGAGTAAACATTCGTTTAATCAGCAGTACGGCTGAGACGGGACATCTAATGTAACAAGAATGAGGGGAAAGTTATTTATGCTCTCGTTCATTGACTCATTCAAGTAAAGGTCTCGAATAGGCGAATCAACTGATATGAAATATTGAATCATAGTATCGAGTTCTCCATACCTTGCAAGTTTGTCACTGATCTATAGCAACGACAACGTAGTAGGGATATAATCTACTTGAATTGCCGTTAATGCGTTGATGCCAAACCTCAGCATAACTCAAGGGAAACGATCAACGTGCACCTTTCACAGAGTCCATTCCATGTTCGCCAACACAACCCTATATCCATCCGGATCCTCGAACGTCTTCCCACAATCATCCCAATATGGGTTAAAACTAGCAACAGAGAAAATGCCGACTTTCTCCATTCGTGCAACAGCCTCTTGAAATTTCTCCTTGTCGGGAAGATAGAACACCATCAGATTATCCTGCGTTGGTGACCTGCCCGCGTCATGCCCGTGCTTTTTGATAAATTCTAGATGGTACCCTGCTCCTTCATGGCCGAGCATTAGACCATCGAAGCCGGCATGGTCGCGGAATTCACCAATCTTTTCGAAGCCGAGACCATCAACGTAGAAGGGCAGAAGTGCGTCGATCTCATTCGTGGGACGGGCGATGCGAAGATGGGAGGATGCAATGGGTGCCGACATGGTGACGATATGGGATGAAGAAGAAAGTTAATCCAAAGTCCTATATTGGGTCAAGCTTGACTTATAACGACAATCCCAGGTCCACTTGAAGGGCGCAGAACAACAGATGGATGAGTCACCGGATCTGCTGGATCTCCCTTTAACTAAATTCTCGAGACTTGTTTGGAAAAATTCAACAATTCAGAACCCATAGTCTGTATATCCATTAGGCTCACTCATAGATTACTTGGGAGTGGTAATAAAGCATTATATCAATACCTCCTGTAATGCAAACATGGGTGAAGATTGTGGAGTTGCTAAAGCATTGTTAGGCGGTATGCCACCATGCTGGGTGTGTTCCGGCGTTTCAGCTGGCTACAGCAGTCCGAAGTTGGGGGAGAGGTCGTGCAGGACATTTGAGCGCGATGCCAAATGGGAGATTTCTCGTCACCAAGAACCTCATAGAAAAAGATCCCAAAACCAACCGTATGACTAATGTCTCGGAGAGATTTTGCCATGAAGAGCAATTTATGAAAAGCAGTCTTTGAAGAATCATATTACATAAAGTAAGTCTTATGACGAGTGAAGAGCACTTTCCACCAGTATCCATGAAGAGGCCAGAGCAGAGGTGATGAATGACTTCACGAGAAAAGAAAAAAGCTCCCCAGACCAGCCTGTGCGACACACAACCACTCTCGGACTAAGCGCAGGATGACAAAAACGGTCTATATCTGCCGTTCGGAATCGGGACAAATTAATACTCTGCATGTGAAAGATATGCTTGCGTACAGCTGTCCATGAGGTCCTTGGGGGACTTTAAATTAGCGTCGACAGTAAGTCCAAAGCATGCCATGGTCAGTCTTGAGATGACAGTTCATATCTGAATATATGGCGCCTACAGGACCAAAGCCATCATGCTTCTCCTAAATCATTCGAAGTAGCATTCTTTATACTATGCATATGTATATCAATCTATGAATACCTAAACATGAATAATCTCTTCCAGAAGGCTTCCCATCACTACCGAGTACTTTGAATGATTGGATCAAAAGCCCATCACGGCTCTGCATCTATTCTCGGTGCCCGCATAGTAATGCTAATATTCGGCACAGCCGATTCAAAGGCATGAGGGACGCCTGCATATACATGAAGCTCAACATTAATATTCTCAACCAACAGTTTTGTCGCATATGTTATACCCTCATCTCCGAATATGTCAAGTCTCCTACATCGATATATGTTGAAGGTAGACCAGCCACGCTCGAAGCTCGAACTGGAACTGCGTAATGCGAGACGGAGGCTTCTGGGTCACCGGCTTGGCCGTTGAGAAGAGCCATCCATGCGGCCACGTGATCCTCAGTCTTCAAGAAAGCAAGCTGCTCGAGCACTTCGTTTGATTTGGTATTCTTGTCATCTATCATGGGATAGATCAGAATTTGCCTTGCCAAATGTGGCTCAAGACCTTTATTACGGGCCATGAGTGCAGCACCTGCAGCAATACCACCTCCTGCACTCTCGCCAATGACTGCAATTCTGCTGGGATCCACATTGAGATCCTGAGCATTGTTCCGCAACCAGAGTAATGCAGAATAGCCATCCTCGATGGGAATGGTGTTTTTGTGCTCTGGAGCAAGTCGAACGGGATGTTAGCATCTTGATTGCAGCAGCGAGCCGAGACTTGTGAACTAGCCACTAGTTTGAGGGTAATGGAATGGATTCAAAGGTGGATTTACGCAAGATTGAGAAACTCATATTGAATGGTATTCAGACTATGTTAAGGGCATGACCAAATCCAAGTCATGTCCCTTCTCCCTTGCGTCAATGTCATCTTTTGGACATTTCCCCAGACTATAACTTCTAGTGCAGTCCACAGAATCTAGCTTCATAACTTGAGACTGTTAGTCATGGTCGATTCGGAAGACTGCAATGTCGTGGGCTTGTAGGTCCGCCTGGACATATTTGCCATGGCCTGTTGTGCCAGTAAAAAGCTCAGTCCACGAGTAATCTATGTCTGCAAGTCCAGGAACGTCGGAGAGACTCAGGCTGGTGTTGATGCTTCCGCTGCTTGCAACTATGGCCACGACTGTCCCAGTAGAGAGAGGACCGGACCAATAAGGATAAACCTCACTGTCTGCCTTCTGGGGAACTCCAGGGGGATAGAATGGTACCGCGGGCTTTGAAAGTGAGTCCTGGTTGACGGCCAATAGTCCCTGTCTTATACGTTAGTCATTCGTAACGATGCGGGGCGGATTTATATATAAGGACTCATACCCTATTAGTGATCAACTTGATTTCATCCTCACTTATCTTGGTCATGTCTGTTCCCAAAATGATTGGGGACTTGGTAATGGCCCATAAGGCAAAGTGAGTTCGTTCCTCTGCCGCTGTCAAGGCACCGTTGGCAAGAATCTGCAATCTTGTGAGTGAATGGATACCAAACCTAGGATTCCATAAGATCATACCATCATGTCAAGATCATTGTAGTGCCCCGGCTTAGTGAACTTCAGGATAGGAGCAGCCGCATTGGCAATGCGAACGACGTCAACCCACCTACCCCAGTTGTCTGCGCTCATGCGCCACATATGGCCGACTTGAGCACCCCATGTCCAGACCTCATCGTAACCCCAGTTACAAAGAGAATAGAGAATGTCCCGTCCAGTACTTTGCAGGAGATCCCTCATCTTTTCGTAGCGAGGCCTGGAGTCTGGTGCCTGAGCATCAGCGCATGTGTGAACATCACTACCTGAACTGCAGGGCGTGTAGCAGTTGTCGTATTTCCAGAAATCAACGCCCCAAGAGGCCAGCAGTTGAGCGTCTTGTTCCTCGTGACCTTGGCTGCCAGGGTATCCAGCGCATGTCTTTGTGCCAGAGTCGCCGTAAAGACCAAACTTAAGACCCATGCTGTGGATTTCATCGGTCACAGCCTTGATGCCCCGTGGCCACTTATTGGGATCAGGTACAAGGCTTCCATTCGAGTCTCGCTGTTTCAGAGACCAGCAGTCGTCAATGTTGATATAAGTATACCCAGCATCTCGAAGGCCAAGATCAATAAAAACCTGGGCCGTGCTCAGAGCAACCTTTTCACTGGCAGCATCGCATTGACCTTGGTTCTGTGTTGCCAATCAGTACCGTTCATGATTTGCCGATGATTGTGAACCTACCCAACCATTCCATCCGAGGGCAGGAAATCTACCTGTCTCTTGAGTTGAAAGAAATCTTGACGATGGGAGAGCAGCTGTCAGAGTGACGAGAGCCGCGAGCGGGACAATCTGGACATTGATGTACATGGTTCAGGAGTTGTGAAGGCAAAGTCAGAAGGTATGAGATCCATATTTTGGTTTCGAATACTTGACGACATCTTGTCGCTTATGTATTCGCTGGATTGCGGCAAGTAATGAGGGGAACGCAGCTCTGGAGTCAAGTGAACAGTAACTGTAACAGTAGCATCAATCACACGATAGATGATCGTAGAAAGATCAACACGATTGTTTGCACATGAGGAGCGGGATGTAAAGGTCCGACCATCATAATAGGTAAATGGCCGGGTAATAGTCTGCAGATGCGAATTTGTGTGTAACCTAATTGCACTACATCACACTGCACTTATATCTATCATGGAACATAACGAGCCTAATAGACCTGATGAATGTCTCGTTCACTAGTGACATATAATTGGACCGCTAAACTTCATTGTATTTCCTTGCATGAGTTGTCTGGATGCCGGGTAAATTAACAACGGAATGGTATCATTGGTGCGGTAAGAGCTGGCATGGAAAAGTGCTGCGTGATCTGATCATGGCGGCTGTACAATCTCCTTTTCACTGGGCTCGACTAAACGGACCAAGTGTACCTTGACTGTGCCACGTTTGTTTCTATGCAACGTAGATCTTTCGCAATTTCTGCGCAGAGACGGAGCGGCTACGGCTGATGCGTCTATTGATTGACTTGGATGCGTATGTTGTTTGTGTTTGGCTCTGAGGCATTGGGTAGAATAAAAGCTCTCATAAAATACGATTGCTGTCAACTGATTCCTGTCTATGAGCACGAAATCAGCCAATTGGTGGACATTGATAACCAACGGTTTTGCGTCGAAGGCGGCGGAAGCACGGCAATTGTTTCCTTTCAACCAGTTTACAACAACGACCGATGGCGCCTGTCACCTAGAATTAAAACTTGTTGTCACTGTTGGTTTGATCCTAGAGATAGAAACCAGTATTCACTTCTCAGACCCGGCGGTAGTTTCAATCGGATACATGAGCGTTCCCTCCGGCGCGAATGGAATGCCTTGCGAGTCAGCACGACGTCTTTCCAGGGCTTCTACCTTCTAGAACGTCCTGAACATGCCAATCACACCTTCAGGGACAGTACGTGAGTTGATGCTTATGTGAAGCTACTCGAAGAAAACAATGTGTCTAAATAGCAGACGATTGATTGGTCAAAATTCACATTAATCATCAACCCAGCGTGGTTGAGGCCACCGAGTTTTGATTGGGTATATTTACCTTCGCGGCGACTATCGCCCTTGAGCTGGTTGCAGTCTCGCGGCTTCGGTCTTCGCATTGTGAAAATTCGCCGACACCGATGTGATCGGAAGAGTCTACCAACCCTGTCCCTCCACTGTAGCTATCCACCTACTCCACATTCAAGGGTAATCACTTGCTGTATTTTCCCTATCACAATTTGTCTAGTGTCTGGGGTTCTATTCACCTCGATGTTGGTCATTTTGGAGGTCAAACGAGTAGTCAAGGCGGCAGTTGTACGGCTCAGGTTTTAGTTGGGCCAAACAATTCCCATAAACATGGTTCACTTCGTCTAATGGTAGCACTCTTATAGAATTTTCTATGTAGAGAAGTAAGGCTCCTTTACACCCGCTTCCGCGTGCTTTCTACTAAACCGGTGACGCTATTCCCACATTCCTAAACATCACCCCAGTAACCCTCATTCTCTGTTATCTGAACGCTGATCAGTGCATTCAGCTACAGTGCCATCTTCATGCTTAACGGATTGCTATTCCAACCCTGTGAGTAAGCGATACTCCGAAATCCTATCTTTGTCTGATCTTGCAATGGAACCTCTGCTTCGCAAAAATGTTGGTATTTATGTGCCATTCAGATCCCGGGGGATCGAGCTCGAACTCGTATTTGCGAAGTAGCTGGGGGATTATCTTGGTTATCTCCAAAAAGCTGATATGTCTTCCAATGCAGGTTCTAGAGCCGAAGCCGAACTGAAGGTCCTTTGCGTTAGCGGCATGAACAGTAGCCATGTAGAAGCGGTGAATGAGCCTACAGAACAAAAGTATGACTCCATCTCTGAGGTCTTTTCCTTTGAAGCCAGCCAACGCTCAGGGCGAAATTCGTTAGCCTCTGGAAAGACCTTCTCGTTGCGATGAGCCACCCATGGGTTTATCCCCACGTCGGTCTAAACATAGATTAGCACTTTGTGAATTCCATAGAATGGATGCTGTCACTAATGACCTTCGGAGGAAGATAGTGTCCACATATGGTTGCTCCTGTTTCGGGTACTGATCGTGCAAGTACTACGGCGATCGCCGGATGTATACGAAGTCCTTCTTTGATGACAGCCTGCAGATACGGCATCTCCTGAGATTCGCGAAACGTGACTGGGTCTGAGAGTTGTCCAGCTTCTGCCTTTTGGTCAATCTCCTCTTGTAATTGTGCCATCTTCTCTGGATTCTTCAGAAGGTGGTACAGGATAGCGCTCAGGGTAATGGCTGTCGTATCAGAACCAGCGGCAATATTGCTCCTGCAAGAGACATGAGTATCGAAGTGGGAGTTATGCCCTTCTTCTTCCAGTTTCAAAAGCTTGGTGAGGAAGTCGTTCTTATTATTTGGTGTGATGCCCTTGCGTCGCTGTTGTATGTGAAATGCGATAAAGTCAAGGACTGCGTTCTGAGTCGGCTGGACCCCGAGTGGTTGTAGAACTTGGAGGGCTTTTTGTATCCAGAAATGGCTCTCGGGAATGGTACTGATAAAGTTTGTATAGACGGTGGCACCATGAAGACTCGCGATGATGCCGTCGTCGCTTTCCCTTTCCATCAACCCAAAGGGGTGACCAGTCTGTTATCCCTGTTAGCTGCCCTCTCTTCATTTATGGATGACGTAACCCACCGTGACCGAGCCGATTACATCAAAGGCGTAGAACTGGAAGAAAGCACCCATTTCAACCGAATGATTGTCGTGGGAAAACTTGTTGAACTTCGCCTCCAGTATAGCCGTGCAGTGGTCCACGAATCCCTCATAGGCTACAACACTGCTCAGAGAGTACAACTGTCCGATTTTTCGCCTCATAGATGTGTGATTCTTTGGGTCTCTCTCGGAAACAAGGCTCGTTGTGCCGACTTTGGTAAAGGGCACATAGTATTCTGACTTGACAAAAGGCCGCCCAAGACCATAGATGACCTTGACTGAAGCAGGATCGTCGACACTACATTTGCTTGGCCCAATGCGGACAATCGGTCCTTCTTCCTGTCAGCCATATTCTATATCAGGCACATATCGTCTCGGTCTTACCGTAACGTTGATGAAGTGCTGTGAGCTTTCTCTCAAAGTCCTGGGTACGAAGGTTCTGTAGCTCCCAAAGCCTTGAAAACTTAGCCAAGAATGGTCCCGGAACTCGCCTCAAAGGTCCAAAGAGAGCAACATAGATTCGACGAGCTAGCCAGACGATGGGGGCGATGCAGATAACGACGGCGGTGATGTTCATGGCGCAATGTGGAAGGAAAGATGATTATTGGTGATTCTTGCAAGTCTTGCTTGTCGTTTTCTTACTTATTCGCAGATGCACTTCCTGACATACCTTGAGAATTTATAGGGAGCCACGAGGCGTTCCAGAATCTGTGTGAAGTCCGAATTTCCCGAAAGACTCTCAGACAGGCCCGGACTTAGTGGAATAGATTGTAGTTCGGAATATGGCGAATCGTGCCCTGAGTCAAGAGGCGCCCCAGGGTACCATGCAATTCCAGAAATGATCATCGTTATGCATTGCCCTGTCCCGCCCGGTCCGATTCATGGCTTTGACAGAGGCTGCTTTGAACTGTGTACGATACGTCACGAGCTGACAGACATTCCCACAATGGCAATACATAAATACAACAGGTGTGGAGTAGCGGGTTATTCTTCTCGGCGGCAACAAACAGAAAGCTTTCATGTATGTCCTCAGATTACCTATGTTACATGCAGTCCATCCTCGAAGAACACACCTCTTGTCCTAACTACATGGTGTCGGTATATTCTCTCCGTGCTAGAAGACTTATTTCCATCCTTTCCCGTTAGCGCATCAAATCACCACGCTTGCATGAGCAGACTCTCAAAATGTCCGGCTGTCGATCGTTTTATATTAGGCTGAAATAATGGAGCCTCACATATATGTTCGCGCTCGGCAATAACATGCCGCGCGAAGAAAGCGAGCCGAGTTGTCTAATAATCATAGCCGATAGAATATGTGGATTCTGGGGAATCGTCCGTCTACTGCCTGTTTATAGAGACAAGCCGCCAATTCGCTGTTCTCTTAACCTCTTGCACTGCAATTAGTATCCTCTCGCTATGTTTGTACTACTACTAGATTCTTTCTTAGTAATATATGAAAGCCCATAGGAACAACAAAGATGATCGTGCATTCGCAGTTGACAACTATAAACTCCTCTGTCTTTGTTGATTACCCGAGACAACAGGAAGCAAGGAAAACCTACCTCGACAAAGCTAACTTTCGCTCTATCATCACTTACAAAAAGAAGAGAATTTGTAATTCAACCTCAAAAGTGGTCTGTTAGTCAGGGTTACCACTGAACACCTGCCACTCATTACTGCTTGATAGGTTCTCATCAACATCAACGCTAAACATTTGCGCACCGTAACTAACACTGGACAATATCAACAAGAGATAAGTCAACAAGCTTAGCTTGCAAAAGAAGAGGCAAAAAACATACAACAGCGGGGATTCGCTGGTCGTCACCGACCCAACTACTAATCCGCCCCTTACTGGCTTGTCTATGGGAGAGCGGACGGGATCCCGAATTTTCCAGTAGGTATGGTAGTATGTGAAGGGTTCTCAAGATAGTCAGCTTATGTAGAGGCATTGTTGATGCACAAATCAAGCATTAGCGTTCACTCAAGCTTCATAGGCTAGTTGGAGGCCATGCCACAAGGCGATAGACCATCTAAAGGGATCTCATTTAGGCATATTGGGTAGACGTCCCATTGCCGGGAGGAAATTCTGTCTGACCCAGATCGTTTACGTCTTGCTTATGAAATGTCAGGGCATTTACATGAAATAAAACAGATTTCCAATGCAAACCGGATACTTGTGAGTTGGAAACAGAGTCCCTTCATTTGGTCTTTGAGGGCCTACTACACGAACGAGTGGATTTGTCGTACCTTCAATATGATAATGCAGATGATGATGCAGGACAACTCATACATAAGGCTGTGTTATACTTTCAGTGATGCATGGCGTGGAGCAAAGCAAGGTAACTAATTCTTCATCCCAGGATTCGGAAACAATAGATCAAGCTAAGGCCAGTTCTGGTGTAATTTATGTAGGTCCGAAATGCTGCCAACAATCTCGAAGACGTAAAAGGCAGCATTGTCTTAGTTGGGTAATATGATAGAATATGAAGCATAAGCATTACTCGGTTTGCCCTCAACTTAATAAAGCACTAAGATATGTATATTTATATGTCCAATATGCCAATTAGTGCAGAAATTACTATTCCTTTCGAGCATTGGTTTTGAAAGTCCCAGCCAGTTCATAGTTGACTATTCATCAAACGGTCGGATAACCAACTTCTGACCCGAAACGCCTCGTTTGTGTAGTTCAAGTGCCTCATCCAATCCGCCTAACCCCCCAGGAAGAACAGTCGTGCGATTAGGGACGTAAAGTCCACGGGCGATGTAGCCGTCTTCACCACCGATCTTATCAAGGAATGGCTCACTCAGGTATCTCAGGGCCGGGTTGCTGCCGGCGCCGTAGATATGTTCAACGTCGACCTTGATGCCACCATCCTGACTTAATTTCTGGGCTTCTTCACTAACTGGCTGTAGGAAAACCGCTTTGCTGTTTTCAGTCTTGCTCATCTGAATGATCTGAATAGCCGTGATCATAGTCTGGGGAACCGAGATAGCGTCAAAGACGAATTCCAGCGGGAATTCATCGGTAACAGCAGCAGTAAAGTCTTCAGGACCAGCTGATCGGTCTAGAATAATATGTGCGCCAAGCTGTGATAGAAAATCATGATGGTTGGAGCTTGAATTTGTGATGATACGTTCGAAGCCAGATAAACGGGCAAGTTGAATAGCGTATTGTCCGACGGAAGCACTTCCTCCTAGGATCACGATTGATTTTCCCTTTCCAACTTGGTCTCCGCCCTCATCCCAGGGGGCAGACAGCCCCCGACCAGACTTGCTGTAAAATCCTGTTAGAGCAGTTATACTAGTCAGAGCAATACCGGCAGCCTGGTCGTCCGAGATGGTGCTTGGTGTTTTAGCAACCAGGGCTTCTGGCATCTTGCAATATTGCTGAAAGGTAGCCGAGTTGATATTACCAAGGATACCTTGGAAGAACACACGATCACCGATAGCTACCCTCGAAGTATTCGGCCCAACGGCCACAACCTCTCCGGCAGCATCTGCACCTAGCACAGTAGGCCACTCCTGAATAAAAATGCCATAGTCACGAATTTTCCAATCGATTGGGTTAATTGCTGTCGCTGTAATCTTAATAGCGACCTCCTTAGGAGCGAGATCGGGTAGGGAACGGTTTGTGATAATGTGCGTCTTTGAGCCCTGATTGAGAAGGGCAGCCTTGAAAGAAGAAGGGACAGGCATGTTTCAAAATGTTGTTTATTCAAAAAGGAGATATGTGTTATAATGAGATATTGGTGAAGGATTGGTGTGTAGATGATTGTCTATTAGGTGAAGTTTCAAGTTGTTACTGGAACCTTGCTGGTTTGAGAGTCCCGACCCAGGGAGAAACAGACTGGTAATATAATACAGAATGGTACCGGTAGCTAAATTGTGTCCGAAACATGGAAATGACATCGTGGTCGTTGGCGGACTTTTCCCATTGTCCGGCAACATCGCCGTATCTCGGTCAAGCTATTAACTTTCTGCCGGTTTTGGTGAATCGCTATTTGAATTTACCGTTTTGCACCGAGACGGGATCTCGGCACTATCGAACAGTTCATAGATGTACCAAGTACATGTCCAAGTGAAGGCATCTTCTCACTGTAGGTAGCTCTGAACAGGGACTTGATACAAATGGTCGCGCACGACGCACTGTAATTCCCGTGCTTGTTACGAGCATACCCTGGTGGCCGTGCATCTCTAAACAAGACTCTGTATTTCTGACAAAGAAAGTTGGCACCGGTATGTACTGGGACTACCCTGGACAAATTACAACCGATCCCTGGTACCAGATAACTAAACTCCTCTGTTTAATTTAGTTGAAAATAATGGTGATCATATGCAGTCCTGGTCTCTGAGGGAGCATGTTTACTGCATACCTCAAGTTCAGAGGTAAACTGGTGAATAAACTCAGGGGCCAAGATTTACATGGATAAATATAATTTTCGGAGTCTAATTCTTGTCAAGTATAGCTAGCTAAGAATTTGAGAGAAATTAACAAGATTCAGACCCTGGGGCCCGAGTCAGAAGAGAGACTCTTCCCTCGGCTCTTGGCGGGAAGGGCGGGCAGCCAGTAGTCACCTGTCAATCATTTAGACGGTAGCGTTTACGTTACTTGCTATAGCTATCAGTGAGAAGCAGAATGTTATGAAACATCTAGCCAAAGAGGTCATGGGTGGTTGAAATGGCGACATCTCCGTTCGAGCCAGTAAGGGTCTGCTATGATGAGAAGGGTTCAGTAGGATTACGTATTGCATGCCTTGAGTAAAAAGTTATTGAAAGAATGAGTTCAACTTCGGCTCCTTAGGCAATTAGTCCTCTACTTTGGGACGACAAGAGCCTAGAATTGTACCTACTGATGCATGCCATCTCATCATTTCAAGAACATGTTTCTACGTTAAGCAAAGAGTGACGGGATTATTGCAAGATGCGCGGTATTTGCAGTAACATCATCTCCATTCTCTCTACCTTCTATCTCGAGAAGAGGTGATTATGCTTGCTCTATTTCACTCTTTGAAGAGCTACCTCAGCACAAAAGGGGACCCTTTTGATACTTCAGTCGTGGATCCGAGCACAAAGCGCCCCTAGCACAAAAAAATGCAGCTCCAGATGGCGGTCACGTCAATCAAGCATGCATCCCCTCCCACTCTCCAGCGTAGTAATGGTCAAAGTTTCCCAGGCTCGACCGCCCTCCCACATGAATGCAGTTGTAGGAAAAGCCGAACTTGATTATTGGACTGAGGTAGTATTGCTCAAAGGAGAAGGAGAGGCCAAGTCGTGACCAATCGGTTTCTGCGAGACTTGGAAAAGTCCGATTGGCCCACGGCTTTTGCAACAAGTCCGACCAACTGCGCGTATGAGAAGCTAGGATGGGTCCATCATTGTGGCCCGAAACCGTCTTTCATGTCCAGTGCATATGCAAGCATTCAGTGAGCTACACGGCACTGGGTCAGTCTTTTGACTGGACATTGATCATATGGAACCCTTATCCCGCCGAGATGTAAATGTCCACAAGCGTCATAGATGTGTTGCATAGATCGATCCATCTTTTATCGTCACGATATTTGTTATACTTTCGATTTATGTACTCTGCTAGTGAGAACTGTCGTGCATCTCATCAGACACGATAACAATAACACGCTTGTACGACCACTTGTGATTAACAATCTTCTATACCTAAAACCTGTTTTCATTGATCCAAAGTTCACTTGATACCGCTTTCTAACCCAAAAGTTTCTTGATAGTCCAGTATCCGGGCATGTACCCGGCCAGCATCCCCCAAGCCACCCTTGACAAAAGTTCTGCTCCGTACTTTTTGAAATCGTTTCCGGCCTTGCTTGATACACCGACGGCTTTAAGGTCACGGTACGCGTCCTCCATGGCTAGCTCCACAAAGCCCTCTCCTAGGTCAGCGTACGAGACAGCGATACTGACTTGTTCTGTACTGATGACCGCACCCGAAGGCTCGTCATCTACAAGAGCAGAGGGTTGAACCAGCAAAAGTGACAACTCTGAGGCACCCTCAAAATGCGCTGTAGCTAGACGAAGATCCAGGTATGGGTGATAAAATGCTGTTTTCAGAAGCCACAGGGCAGCTGCTGGCTCTTTGGAGGCGAAACGGTCGTTCCATGTGGAAGACGATAGTAGAATAAGTCGAGGCTTCTTCCATTGCCCGGTATATGATTGCTTTAGGTCCCTTAGCCCGTCAACAATCGATTTGGCGATGTCTTGTATGACATGGACCCCAGGGATGTTCTGGTTCTCCCCTATAGCGCAGATGATTGTGTCGGCGTCACGTAGGCAGTCTCGAACTGTTGCCTTATCGGTAAGCTGCCCCTCGCGGACGTGAACATTGGCAAGTTTCGCCAGTTCAGGTATCAGACGAAAGAGCTTGTCTTTGGAACGGACCATCAGCCTCAGCTCGATAGAGTCCTTGAAATCCTGACGCTTCAAGAAAGCGCGAAGAGTAGCGCTTCCCGTACCACCAGTTGCCCCAAAGAGAGCAATTCGTCGTGGTGAGGGTGCTGCCATGATTGATATGTGGTGTGAACAGAACAAATTAGACGGGAGGGAATTGCTAAGCTGTCTCTTATAAATGATAGTTTCAGATGGAATACGAACAATTTATCAGAACCGACTGGGACAGATAAACCGCAGGTCTTATATTATTCTCCAGTTTATCCACTCGGGGTTTATAGTCGTCATACATGTCGGGGTCGGGGCCATATCGCAGGCAAACCCCCGGCAATTTCGGTTCGACAACTGATACCGCCGGTTTCTTCGGGTCGTTACATACTTGTTCTTTATATCTTAGCCAAGTGAAGCCTGAGTCAGCTAAGCAACTTTTCAAGGGCCTCAGATTCAGTGAAGGCCATGAACATGAGTGGGCGAGTATAAAAAGTGGTCTTGAAGGGTGAGAAAACATGGGATCATGGAAAGCCTGTCCCCATCATGGCTGTAACATGTGTAATACTAATGACCTATTAGCTCAAATAAAGAATGGGTGACTGGTGTTGCCATGCGTTGACTGTAACACATGTAATGATAGGTTTTCTCTCATGGATCTCTGTCTGACAAAACTAGATCTACCAGTAAGTTCACAGATATTATGAACCTTTTTAGGGCTCGGATGACGAGGCGTAACCTTGCCAACTTTTTTGCCGCCTTATCGTACACATAATGTATCCTGTAAATGATGGTGATTCTGCTATAGGGTAGCTTTGCTCGTCTCTAGATTTATCATCACCATGCTACATACATATATAACCCACCTCGTTCTTATTGACTCGACTAAAACAGCTTATCGAGTCCTCTGATGGATCAAAAAGTGCTTCAAGTCATGCATTGAGGAGAAAGAAAAAGACGACGCCCATGCTCTCAATGAGATTGGACTTGAGAAAATATCACTCCATGTTCCATCCACCATACATATATGCCGTTCACTATTTCTAAAGTAAGTAATTTGCATCAATTTATAAATGCTAGGTTGCTCAGACCCATAAATACGTCTTTAAAGTTTGGCAGAGAATTGTTATGAGAGTGTAATAAATATAGCAAAAGTAAGTAGCCTGTTAACCCGATCATCCTTATTTGATCAACGATTTCCTATAGCACCTCAAAACTCCATCCTCATTTCCAGTTTGTCCCCCTTAACAATCTCTTCCTTCTTGGCCAAAAGCTCCTCCATATCCCAAGGACAACTTATATATCTGCCACCTAACCACTCCCGTCGCTCAGCAGCCAACCATGCAATGGTATCACCAGCTATATCCGCACGATCCGGTAACGCATTCCTTACAGGTTCAGGCGTATCCTTTGTGATTTCTGTCCTGATGGCTCCTGGATTGACGCAGAATGTCAGCAGACCCTGCTTGCCATATTCCAACTGTAGAGTTTCCGTCCATCTGAGGATAGCAAGCTTGGAACTGCGATAACTTGCGCTACCGGATCGAGCGGTCAGTGCTCCAGATGATGCAACGTTAATGATCGTACATAGGCCACCAGTACGTAACTGCATCGGTAATAGTGTTCGTGTCATGTTGAAAAGGCCTCGTATGTTGACTTCCCATGTTCGCCAATAGACGTCTGGGTCTGAGTCGAGAAATGGTTTGTAAGGCTCCATGTGTGCCGCGTTGTTGACCACAACATCCAACCGCCTGTTGAACACATTCGAAATTTTCTCGTACATTGCTTCAGCACTCTCTTTGTCTGCAATGTCAACCGTAAAGCAGAGCACCATAGGCTCTGAGCGTCCAGCACCCGTTGCCGCCGACTTTGATTTCTTCCCAAGTTCCACAGAAACCCCATGCAAATCGGCCACAGCTATGACAGAGGCCTCTGCGCGTGCGAACGCAGTAGCTGCAGCGTATCCAACCCCATCTTCTCAAGCTGCACCAGTGATCAGGATATGCTTACCGGTCGGGTCCAGTTTGAGAGGAGAGACGTAGTCGTAGGTAGTAGAGTGGTGTTTTGTAGTGAAGCATGCACTAGAGTGTTCTCTTGCAGTAGACATGATGGTTAGACGACTAGATGGGCCAACGAAAAAACTGATAAGATTGTTGCATATGGTGTAGGGTGATGAGATGTGACGCGATGTTGGAGTATGACCATAATTATCTCCTGTTTTAGAGATGAGGGAGGTCATAGATGATGAGGCACGTCACAAGGAAGCTGCTTACAAATCCACTCATAATCAGTCAAGTCTCTCTCTTGCCTAGACCTTTCTATTATTGCATCTTGATGGCCTCGATTATACTCAAGTCGATCGGGGGAAAATTCTCGCCGAAGTTATATAAAGAGGGCACCTGAAAGTTAAAGTTCAACAACTCCCTATGGCAAGAATTAATCCCCACAATCGGATATCTAAGATATGTGATAGAGTGTGAAGGGGACTTAGAAGCCGAGGCAGGTTTCCATAGAGGTGTTAAGGACAGAATAATTGATTTGCACTTACTAGAATTCCACTACTATATTCTAATATAGTCCTTATGCTTGATCATAATACTAGTAAATGCCGAGCGTTTAGGATCGACAAGCTCGTATCACAATCCAATGAGCACCCGTTGACATCAAGTTTACATCTTAGAACATCTTTCTCAAATCGAGCAACTCTCCCAACTTAGCAATAACAAGAGTTCCAGAAAACACATTTACAAACCAACAGACTACACACTAGCTAATACTTCTTCACTATTCAACTCTACCGGATGATCGCGTCCCCTTTTTCCAGCCTGTTCCTTATCTTCCCTCTCATGATCTTTGCGAAACGCGTCCCAACGCGTGCCCCCATCATGGTCGTCAAACCATCTAATACGACCACGTCTGGCCTCGCATGTAATCCCAAGCTCTTGCATAGACATCATAAAGTCACCGATCGGAGAACCAGCCAGGGGTAGACCATGAGCATCGGAGCCAACAAAGATTCCTCGTAGCTGTACATGTTTCAGAGCGGGAAAGTCATGAGGTTTGATGAGTAACTGTTCAATCCAACGCAAGAGCTTCGCGCTTCCGACCCCGGCCTTGTCGGGCCCCTCAAAAATTTCCTTTTGGCTGTTTTTCTTGTGATAGAGCACCCCAATTCTCTGCTCCAGCACTAATGTCTCGAGTGTTGAGCGACAGGCCACTAGTATCTGTCGCCAACTTTTGTGCGCAGCCTCTTCACTACGCGATGACCAGTAATACAACTCATCTGCTGCGATAGCGTCGTCACCTCGACAAGTCTGACAAAGATGCAGATGCTTTAGCCGTGGAAGCTGAAGTTCCAGTTCTTGGCTTTGTTCTTCCCAAACTTCTGAAGGTAGGAAGCGTCTCAAAGTTCGTGGTATCGGATGCCATGTCTGGCCTCGTGTATCTATCATGGTCGACGGATAGAAGTCATACAGCTTTCGGGTAGCGTCGCGACGTGGCTCCCAAGAATGTCGCGAGTCCATATGAGGATGATGAGCGTCAATACCCCCTTCAAGCATTCCAAGTTCGACTCGATCAAGTCGAGCGCAAGACTTCAGAGCCCATGCAGCAAAACAACGGGGTATGTAGCCGTAGAGTTTGACGTGCCGGAGATTTGGGCAGTGAGCCCTGGATATGTCAAGCTGCTCACGAACTTTGTGCTCTAAATCTTGATACAGGTAGTTCTCACCATACCACCTGTAACAACCGTGTACCTCAAGATATTCGAGACTGGTCAAGTGTGGGATGATGCTCCAGACCTCACGTTCAAGATCCCCTTCCAAAGCTATGCTCAACGACCGTATTCGCGAGACTATCTGCTGGGGATCATCCTGGTGCCGAGTGCCAGGCAATAAGGGTTTCAAAAACCGCAAAAGTCTATGACATTTTAGTATACCGACTCTTGTTCTTTCACTGTAGAAAAGCTTCCGAGGATCGAAATCTAGGGGACGTCTATGAACAGAACAACGACGCTCGCCCTCATAAAAACTCGTATGATGCAGCTCAATAGTCGTCCAGAGTCGACGCTGAACGAAATGGTTGAAGAACTTTGACGTTCGAGCAAATCTCGTGAGGTCGTCTGCCGACATGTGAGAGATAATCTCGGCGATCACTTCTTGAGGAAGTGCTTCGAGTCTCATCTTGAAGGGAGAGCCGAAGGGAAGATGCGAGAGCAGAGAGGAAGATTACCGTGAATTTTGGAGTAAAAAATGGTCTGAGAGTGGATGTAACATGATCCCTTCACGATATAAACACGACAGCTAACATATGTGACAATAAGGTACCCTTGTGCTAAAAGCAGAATTTTAGTGACAAGACTTGTGAATAAAGAGTGGCATAACTCCTATGTGACTGGAATTTTATATCACCATGTAAATGGGCTATTTTTTCTTGACCAGCCGTTTCCTTTTTGGTGGTGCAACTCATCACATTATCCCCTTAGAAGTATCATTAGCCGTCAAGGACAAGGCGGCACCTTCTTCCAAAAGGCGACGACTTGGCAACAAGCATATAGTGGAGGATAGATCTAAACATCCCTCCTGAGCCACCGAGCGTGGCGCCTCCATTCAAGCTCTCGCCAGGTACATGGATGATGTAGCTTCAATATTTGTATCGATATCGTAGTAAGATGCCTTACAGTACGAGTAATAGATTGACAATGATGGAAACAATTCTGGTTCTGTTTATGCCTGGCTGGTCACGTTCTCGTTATGTCGCTAAACAATGAAGGCGTGGATAGAGCAGGGGAACCCAGGATCCATCGCCTCCTAACCACAGGATTCACGGCCTTTAATTGGCTGACTCGCCAAACCAGATGCCAAGACTGTGGCTCAGACAAGGATGGACTTACTGTGCCAGCGGCCCAAGTTTCGTCTTCAGCCCCAAGCCTGACTTGGACTCGGGAGGATGGTGTTTGATGTAGGAAGGAAGAAAAGAGGCATCCTCTAATTGAACCGCTCGCCAAAGCTAATCTCGCCATTACGCGTAGGGTCGTCGGCAACAAAGCAGCATGGTTGACAGGACTGGGAATTTGGAGGTGGTGGCCAAAAATAAACGTGGGCTGCAGCAAATCGTCTTTTCGAAAAAGGGAAGAAAGATGCCAAGTAGTAGGTAGGATCCCTGACCCTTCAATGCCGGTATTAGTATAAGTAGGAGTTTGCGGTAGCCATCATCTATCCAACATGGCAGACAGACCAGTCAAGGGCGAATTCCCTCTTATATACGAACACATTTCCTCTCCTACTATAAGTACGTTGCAGACCAGGAGTTGTCCTTTGCTTGGCCAGATATCTACTTCAGCACATCTATTTCCTCAACGCCAACAACCGCCATCCGTTTTCGAAAACAGTATCGAAGTCACACTTCTTATACAACGCATAATTGTCCTTCCACCATGAAAAGGTCTATCCTTGCTGCAGCCTCGTTCTTGGGCTATGTTGCGCAAGCGACCCAGACTTTTATTCCAGAGCCCAAGGACACCAAGACT
This sequence comes from Fusarium penzigii, assembly GCA_013623535.1. NCBI lineage: Eukaryota > Fungi > Ascomycota > Sordariomycetes > Hypocreales > Nectriaceae > Fusarium > Fusarium penzigii. The sequence continues at coordinate 146,242 of JABFFC010000077.1, forward strand.
ATATTGTCCGAAAAGTTTCCTGGCGCCGAGATTTCGTACAAAAAGGTCAGTATAGTCTTGAACTACTTGAGGAAAAGATGAACCGTAGGAAAAGAAGAAGAGGCTAATCCTGAAAAGACGTCGCTATGCGAGACGACCGAAGGCGTCGATTCCTACAGTGGATACGTGACTCTGCCCAAACACCTGCTTCAAGATGCAACGGGCTGGGCTGACGGATCGGCCGCTCATATCTTCTTCTGGTATTTTGGTATGTTGAGCCCATCTACCCTTGCCCATTTGGTTGCTCATCTTTCTCGCTTTTATCTCCGTTTCCCTTTTCACGCGCCCGTTCGAAGGCCATTGTCTACTCGTGCCATTATGACACAGAATCAGCATAAACTAACAAAAGGCACTTGTGTTCTACCGTCTCAGAATCACGCAACGACCCTTCCCATGCCCCGACATCCATCTACCTTGGTGGCGGTCCCGGCGCTTCCTCCATTGACGACACGTCTGGCTTCCCTTGTGTCTTCAACCACGACGGAAACTCGACTTCGTTGAATGAGCACTATTCCTGGAACGAAAACGTCAACATGCTATACATTGACCAGCCCGTCGGTACCGGCTTCTCCTACGTCCATCGTCTTGAAGGGTACACCGATCTCATCACGGCTAGCTTCACACCCGTCGAGAGAAAGGAGGACCTCCCCGAGTTCAACATGACCACGGTACCTGCGACCGTTGCATTCCAGGAGCAGGATGAAATCACAAATACCACCCAGAGCGGAGCAAGGACTTTGTGGAAGTTTGCTCAAGTTTGGTTCAATGAGTATGAAATGCTCCACAATCCCATTCTATCCTTTCTCCCTTCTTCTTCTCCTCCCCCCGCCTCTCGCCTTTTTCTGACTTGAGCTTGCAGGTTCCCAGAGTGGAACACAGATAACAAAGAAGTTTCCCTGTGGACGACATCGGTGAGTACCAGAACTACTACCCCTTTTGAATATTCCCCTTCTCATAATTGATCAACTCGCCATATTGGCTTGCTAACTTGGCATGCGTCGCAGTATGGCGGATTTTATGGGCCGGCGTACTTCTCGTACTTCTTGGACCAGAATGAACTTATTGACGATGGAGAGAATCCCCTCGCCAACTCGACCAAGATCAACCTGGGCACACTGGGCCTCCTTGACGCCTGCATCGATGGCAAGGCCCTCGGCTTGGGCTACGTCCAACACGCATACAACAACACCTATGGCATCCAGATATATTCCGAAGAGGTCCATGACCAGGTCATTGGCAACCTTACAGATCCAGAGAACGGGTGCTATGTTCTCATGGACAAGTGTAGAGCTGCTGCCGCCGAGTTCGATCCTCAAGGAACAGGAGCCGTTCATCATGTGAATGATCTTTGTGTTGCAGCCAACAGCGTCTGCTGGATAAAGGTGCAAGGTGCTTTTGAGGCAAATTCCAACGTAAGTACGACTCAACCACAATGATCCCCAAATCCTCCTTTTGCTCCAATGTCGATTTTCCATAGCCGTCCGCTAACCATGGTCTACTCTAGAGGAAACCCTTTGACATTACAATGTTTCACCCCTCAATTTTCCCTCTTGAATACCGCGGCGTCTTCTTGAACCAACGCTGGGTTCAGGAAGAACTCGGCGTAGCTGTCAACTGGACAGCGGCATCTACCGCTATCCCACAGTCCTTTCTTTTCGGTATAGGTGACAACATTAGGAATGACATGTCTGCCCTCGAGCATGTACTAGAAAACGGTGTCAACGTGGCCATATTCAACGGTGATCGTGATTACCGCTGTAACTGTATGTTCAAACTTCCCTGGTCCAACTTATTTCTTTTTTATTTCTCGTCACCTTTTCCCCCATCAACATATTTTTCTTGTGTAAAGAGAGCGGCTATGAAATTCACTCTGCCAAAATCTATCAAACTGACACATATTTTTAATACTTGTTCAGTGTACGCAGGAGAAATCGTCTCGCTTTCCGTCGACTTTGCCTCTGCCGACCGGTTCCGAGCTGCCGGCTATGAGTCCATTTCAACCAACTCTTCCTACGAGGGCGGCATGGTGAGACAGCAAGGCAACCTCGCCTTTTCTCGCATCTTCCAAGCCGGTCACGGCGTTGTCGCATACCAGCCTGAAACGATGTCCAAGCTATTCGAGCGCGCAATGTCCCGGCAGGATCTTGCCACTGGCAAGGTCGATCTGGCCAAGGCCACCAATTACTCGAGTCAAGGCCCTGATTCCATCTATCATTTTTTGAATGAGGTTCCCGAGCCATTCCCGAGCACCTGCTTTGTATTCGATGCCCCTTTCACTTGTACCGAGGAGCAGCTGGCTGCACTGGCCAACGGGACCGCTGTTGTGGAGAATGGAACCGTTATTAACCCCAAGGGAAACTGAGAAGGTGGAGGAAATTCTACTGGTGAAAAGATTGGAAGCTGCGACAGGAGGCTAGATCCATGGCCAAGATGGCAGAAACTTTCACGCCGGATGGGACGTGAAAAAGACTGGTTTTTCGACATGCTCTTTATTTTTGTATACTCCGTCCAAGAAAGCTCTGCACGCGCAGAAACATGCCAGTCTAGAACTCTATGCTGGACAAGTGTCAAAGATCTTCTTTGGATCTCGCTAACCAATCTTCAAAGAATATACTAGATATCTAAGCTTTAATCAGAAAGATCTGAACGGTGATCTTGATGTACAGTATCATGCCTGACCGATCCGTAAAGCTCAACCTCGGCCGCAGATGCCATCAACAGCCTCGCATTTATTCATTTAACTTTCGTATTTGCGATGACCGAAACATCTTTGACGCGGTTGCGTTCAGGTATAGGTGGGTTTTTTGCTAGTAGAACATCCTCACGGGTTGGAATCCTTGGACGGACCAGACCTACGACGTCACAGCCAGCACAGATGACTCGGCTTGCGATGTCCCAGAGTTCTTTTGTAACAAAATCGAGCTTTCATCCCTTGAAGCCTTAAAAGTGGTGAGATCCACTCGATTGAGCAATGTCGTTCACGTCCACGCAATGGTGTGATTGTATTAGACCGCCATCTTCGCCTAAAGATATTATGTTGCAGCCATTTATTTGCGAAAAACAGCTGTCTGAGGTCCGCCTTGTTCAACTGCTGGGGTTAGTTGTGGAGTATATACAAGACTATTAAGCTAGCCTTATCACACACGAAGTGTTGAGGAAGTAATGTTGATTTGTCATGCATATATATCCTAAGCCTTGTCGATCGAATAAAAAATATAGCACGTTTGTGTATCGTACAATTACTTGTCCAAATATACATTCCTTGCAATACCGTCAAATGTCGCCATTTGATCATCCAAGGAAGATCGAACTCGACTCATAAGATCCGACATGTCACGCCCTAAATGCATTACCCTCTGATTCTCCATTCCCACTCCAGATCCCTCTCCAACTATGACTTCATATATGGCCTTTGCCGCCTTTCGGTGGTCCCCGTCTGGTCTGAAGTTGCCATCGCAGATACTATCCAAAACCTTCTCTACCATGCTGCCGTTGTAATCTGTCGGTGGGGGTTGCTTCGATGTTTGAACAGTGTTGGCGAAGTTTGTGTCAAATCCACCTAGATGGACAGTGAGAGTGCGGATGCTGAACGGGCTGACTTCGGGAGCCAGTATCCTCAGGAGGCCTTTGCTTGTTAGTATGTCGACTTTACAAGGAAATATTGTCCTTACCGTCCATCGCGGCTTTGCTAGCTCCGTATATCCCCATACTCTCCCTGCCCATCACAGCAGCCCCAGTGCTGATATGGACAATCATACCACGTCGTCTCTGCCTCATATGCGGCAAGGCGGCTCGTATCAGACGGTACGGTCCAAAATAAACCGTTTCCATCTGACGACGTACCTCATCTTCTGCAAAACTCTCAGCAGGGCCAAGAATTGACCACCCGGCGTTGTTGACGAGAATGTCAATGTTAGTCCCGTTCTCTTCACTCTGCTTAATAAGAGAGTCACAATCCGGATCATCCACATCCAAGGGTCGCCAGTCTCCGCCTAGCCTCTTAACTTCGGCCACCAGCTCTGGGTCCTTTTCAGGATTCCTCGATGTCGCGATGACTTTGTGGCCATTGGACAGGGCGATCCGAGTAAGCTCAAGGCCAAACCCAGAAGAAGCTCCTGTGATAAGCCAGGTGAGAGGGAAGACTGACCATGGAGAAGACATTTTGTAAGCTTAAATGCTCATTCACTCCAATAGAAGATAGATGTTTAATGATTTTTGTTATATAGTGCATTATATCCGGATTCCGGACTTAACTCCGGAACACATATTAAAGCATCGGGGTTAGTGAACATCTTGAGTGATGCTGATGTCAGACTACAGTACAAATTCAGCCAGTGGAAGTTCATGCTCAACACCATACTATTTCCAGTAGCAACACTCTAGAACGCTAGCTATCTGCTATTGTCATTGAGAATCCGTCAACGTAGTCACTTAACATCTATTGTAGTAAGATACAGCCACAATTGCTCAATTTCTTCATCTCACAGTGTGGTTTGATAGATGACCGTCCGCATGAAGAATAATATGTCTTCTGATATTTATGATATATGCCCACGCCTCTGTTTATACAATCCGCCTAAATATATGTACGATAAATAAAATTCTTTTCCTTATCAGCAGAATATTGCGACCTTGATATCCCTGCTGGATTTAGGACATAGCTGTGGTAAAACCAGCTATGATGACACCAGTAAGGTGTGCTTCCTACTTGGCGCAGACCTTGGCATACAGGTTGACGGGGCTGGGGCATCCGTAAACCTTCTTCATGCTAGGAGTGCTGTAGCAGTCGGCATCGTTAGGAGCACAGTCAAACTTCTCGCAGCCATCACCAGGGTTCAAGATGTTTCGCTGGTCGGCGAAGGGGTTGCCCCATTCCCTGCTTTATGTTAGGGTTGTTTTCCAAACAGCATTATCGGATAACTCACGTGTTAAGTTCATCTGGATTCAGGTTAGAACCATGTCATTATAAACGGAGGAGCAGGGACGAGACTTACAGTAGACATAGTCAGGGTCAGTGGTAGACGAGTAACCGAAGAAGAGGGGGTCGGTGAGGGTCTTGGTCTTAGCAATCTTGATGGTCTTGTATAGAGTTAGTTGTGATCCTAAGTGATATATTATTCATGCCATGATTTGGCAAGATTAAGGAAGGGATCAACGAACCGAGCCAGTGGATCGCAGACTCTCGCTGAAGCGCTGTCCAGGCTTCACAGTGGTCAATGGTCCTGGCGAGCCACCGTTGTAAGGGTAGGACTGGACATAGATGGGCTCAGAGCATTCGTTGATAACGATGGCCTGGTTAGCAGCAGCGGCGGTGCTGAGGAGGGTGGTGAGCGCGGTGATGATGCTGAACTTCATGGTGGCGGTTGCGAGTAATGGGTTATCGACTAGAGGGAGAAGAAAGAGACTGTAAAGATGATTTGGTATAGAGATTGGTTTAGTTGAGCGATGCTGTCTGTCTATAAGTATGTGAACTTCAGAGATACAGCTTTGGAAACAACTAGAACTGAATACGATGCTGTGTCCACTAATAAGACGTCTTGCGTCATAATACTACCTATAGCCATGATTCTGATAGTATTCCACAAGCAGCCAAGCTCCGGAATATCCGGTAGTCTGTCCCTCCACTATTGTCCAGCTCGTATTCCTTGGGGTCAAGTGCTATTATTAGCATATAAGGCGGACGATCGTCATATAACTGTTTACATAATATAGAAATTAGATCCTGGATTCACTATGCAAAATACAGGTATAACGTCACAGGTAGACTACTATGCATAATTACAGGTGGGCCAGGCTAGGCCAAGCAGGGATGAGCATACAAATCATGCGAATAAATACGAATGCTACTCTAGTTCCACATATTATCTGGAATCTGGGGCATTTTGTAACTTGGATTGGCATCTTGGCCGTTGCAATAGACTCCATCAAATCATGACACATGTTACTCTGGCTTTGATGTCCATAAGCGGAAATTGGCTCCAGGCCCTGGCCAATTAACAGAATTATCATTCAACAGATCACTGACGAACCTTGAGTGCCCTGGTTGTATGTTACTGGTTATGCGTGTTACCCTAGATAGGATGTCCGTAGATAGGACATGTATGCTGCTAGAACAAATTTCCCTTAACTCCTACTTAAATCTTAGAATATGTAACTAGAAGCCAACTATAAAAGCAACTTCCGCATATACAATTTGGAAACAACGGACTGAGTATAACGGCATATTTTGTTACCAGAATCGAGTAGTGTAGAGGAGAGTTGGTTTGATGACATTTCTGCCAAGTGAGCAATAGAGTTTTCATTTAAACAGTCTATGCCGCCCAGATCGTATCAACCCAGTCAGTTTCTCTTGTAATCTTATGCAGTTATCTGTCAAGCACATGATCATGCACTTAATCAAAGCCCCTTAGTTCCCCTCGGCAGTGGCATCCCTTTGAGCCAGACTGCCTGTCTTCATAGCGAGCCCTGTCCTTGCAAACTTGTCCCCAATTGTGAAGACTCCAAACAGTTCCTTCTCTGCTGCCTTGTTGGGATCCGGGCCGTAACCACCTCCACCAGGCGTCTGAATGATGATTCTATCTCCCGCGTTCATGCTGACTGTTGCTTTTCCACCCAAGTTGATTGTTCGGGTAGAGCCATCTTCCGGATCACGTCGGACCCAAAGATTGAGTCCTCTCTTGCCTTCATCTCCACCTGCCATGCCGTAGGGTGCGATGACTCTTCGTTCCGATAAAATGGACACCTGGAGCGGCATGCGGAACTCGATGTCTCTGATGCAGCCGTCGCCTCCACAGTTCAATCCTGCGCCACCACTACCGCGGCGGATTGAGAACTCGTGTAGAAGAACCGGATACCGGCGTTCAAACGTCTCGGGGTCAGATATCCTTGTGTTAGTGACGTGTGTATGTACGCCGCTTTCACCCTCCCAATCTGCGCCTGCGCCAGAGCCGCCAGCAATGGTTTCATAATATCCAAAGCCCTTGGTCACCTCGTTCGTCTCCGGATCAGTTCCGCCGTACCCGAATGTCAGGTTGTTGCATGTTCCCTGAGAGGCAGCGCAAGCTTGAAAAGCCTTGAAGACTAGGTCGACGATGCGTTGTGAAGTCTCAACATTTGAACCTACAGTTGCAGCCTTCAATGAGGGCGAGAGAATGGATTCGGATGGGAGTTTAATCTTTATAGGGGCAAGACATCCTTGGTTCAGAGGAATATCTGTGGCTATCATAGATCGCAGGCAGTACTAAGAAAGGTTGTTAGTCTCGATAGAACATTAACCCACCGCGTTAGGTGTTTCCATCTTACCATGATACCGGAAAACATCACCGCTGGGGGACAGTTGAGATTTCCGTAGTGTTCAGGGCCCGTGCCCTCAAAGTCAAACACGGCGTCGCCGGTATTTTCATCAATGTCAATCCTCAGCGACAGTGGAGTTCCATCGTCCAGATAATCCACGGCGCGCAAATCTTGGCCCTCGAACCGTCTTGCAAACTCTTTCAACAGCCGTCGCACAGACTCGGCCGCGTTATTCTGGATGGCATCCATGTAAAACTCGACAACAGGCCACGAATAATCCTTGACCAAGGCAGTGATGAGCTGGATCCCTCGGTTATTAGCAGCGATGGCTGCCTTGAGGTCCGCAATATTGTCTTTGAGCGTTCTGGTGCCACTACAGCCGGGGTAGGAGCCAGGAATATCGACTAGGATTTCATGGAGACCTTGGTCATCAAAAACACCTTCCTTAACCATTTTGAATGTCTCGACAGCGACGCCCTCTTGCCATAACTCTGTCGAATGAGGAGGCATCGAGCCAGGTAGGATTCCACCGATATCAGCGTGGTGTCCACGATTGGCAACAAAGAACAGGATCTTCTCTGGGTCAGTGTCATCAAACACCGGCGTGGTAACCGTGAGATCGGGCAGGTGAGTGCCTCCTGCACGAGGATGGTTGCTCAGCAAAACATCGCCTGGCTTCAGTTCACCAGGTCCATACAGCTTGGCCTGGTAGGCAATGGCGTAACTCATCGAGCCCAGGTGGCCGGGTATATGAGGTGCATTTGCTACTAGGCCCCCGTCGGCCGAGAAGATGGCACATGAGAAATCCAGGCGTTCTTTGATGTTGACCGAGATGGACGTCTTCTGCATTGTCTGGCCCATTTGCTCAGCGACGCTCATGAATCGATGGCTGAATATGCTGAGCTGCACTGGATCAACAGCAGACGTGTCGATATCGGGTGTTTCCACGTCCAAAATGTCGAGAATGACATGCTCAGGTAGGATAACAGCCGCGCTGCCGGGGTCGAGGACAATAGTTTGCGTCTTGTCGACAACCATCGCTGGTCCATGTATCCGGCTTCCTATGGGCAGATCGTCCAGGAAGTGCAAGCCAGTTTGCATCCATCCCCTGTTTTCGAAGTACACCTTAGTCATCTCCCTCGGCTGCACTGGAGTAGTCGGTGGCGATGACTGGACTCTGCGCAATTCCTCGAATGGGCTCGTTATCTTGAGATCTGCACCCATCCCAACACTACGCACTCTCGCGTCATCCACCACAATATCGCGAGGCTGGGTAAAGCCGAACTCCTGTTGGTGCCGACTAGTGAAAGCTGCGCTGAAATCACTCAAGTTGCCAGGGTGTGAAATCATCAAAGATGTATCGCTGCCTTGATATCTCATGTTGAGGAACAATTCGTGTCGGATGTGGCTTTCATCGAACCCCTGGGAGGCTAATGACTGACTACCCTGAGCGGACAGTCTATCGAATCGGTTCTGTAGCTGCATGAAGGCGTCCTCTGAGAATACCACCGTCTCCGGCTCCTGATTCTCAACAACCACGTCAGCAAGTGCCATACCATAGGCTGACAGAATGCTAGAATAGCGAGGGATCAAGACGCGCTTAATGCCGAGATCTCGGGCTACGGCGACGGCGTGTTGCCCGCCTGCACCGCCAAAGCAACCAAGGTTGTGGGCTGCGGTCTCGAACCCACGACCTTCACTGAGGGTTCTGATGGGTCGGGTCATTGTGGTGTTTGCGACCGTGATGAAGCCCACGGCTACTTCCTCCTGAGTGTATTTCGTAGATCCATCCTTGTTGATGGCCTCTGTTAATTCGGCAAACCTTTTCTTGACAATGGCATAGTCAAGAGGTCGGGGGAAAAGATCCGGGACGATTCTACCAAGAAAGAAGTTGGCGTCTGTAACGGTGAGAGGGCCGCCTCTGCCGTAGCAGGCTGGGCCAGGATCAGCGCCGGCGCTGCCAGGGCCAACTTTGAAGAGCCCATTCTCCCAGTTCAAGATTGAGCCACCACCAGCTGCGACGGTGTTGATGTCCAGCTGTGGCGTCTGGATGGTAACTTCTGCAATGGTGCTCTCAAAGATGTGTTCCAGAGCCCCAGCATACCGCGTAACGTCGGTGCTGGTACCGCCCACTACCACGATGTTAGCTATCATGATGTATGAAGTTCAGAAGGAGAGCGTTAACGAACTGTCAAAGCCCAGAACAGGAGTTCCATCACCGTCGTCATAGCACGTTTTGGAAAGACCAATAACTCCGCCGGCTGGACCACTCAGAACTCCCCGAAGACCGGTGAAGTTAGTGTAAGCCGTCAGACCACCGTCAGATTGGTTCAAGAACAGCTTCTTGGCGTTCTCATCCTCCAGTCGTCCCTGAAAGCCTGATCTGAAGCTCTGCAGATAACTGTCCGTTACTGGGGACAGGTAGGCGTCGGCAACTGCAGACTGGCTTCGTAGCACGATTTTGGCCATCTTTTGGAGCTCCGAAGAAGCCGAGACTCTGAAACCGAGCTCTCGAGCAATGTTGGCGACTTCAAGTTCATGGATCTGAAACGTGTATGAATGCATGAGAGCGATAGCCACGCTTCGATAGCCCTGCGACCACAAGTCTGAAAGATCACGGCGAACTTGGCCATAATCTGGAGACTTAATGACACGGACTGTCTCACCAGACAAGCCTATTGGCAGGTCAGCTTCGGTTTGAGTATAGGTTTCTCATCATCTTTGCCGCAGAGACTTGGGTACATGAACAAGGAAGGGGAACTCACCAGTCACAAGGGCAGGGTCTGAATCAACATCGATGTGACTTGGGCTCGGGTTCTCTGCAAATTCCTCGATAGTCACTCTCTCATCCACCTCAACCACAGCCTCATACAATTTGCCCAGGCGGCGAACCGAAAGATCAAATATGTGTGGCCGAGCTTGGTTGCCAATCTGCAGTATATCTCTAAAGCCCTTGGTGATGACCAGCGCCGTGCGCTCGCCTTTACGTTCCAAGAGCGCATTTGTTGCCACAGTCGTGCCCATGCGGATGGACTCGACTTGGTCCAGATTTAATGGAGTCCCACGCGGGATGGGCTGGCCAGTGGCCGCCTCCAAGATCTGTCGGATGCACTCTGTTGGGGCATCTCCGTACTCATCAGGGCTCTGTGACAACACCTTGATGACTAGTTGCTCATTTGTTCGGGGGATCCAAGCCCAGGCGTCTGTGAAAGTGCCGCCACGGTCGATGGCGATGCGGATACCAGATGCTGTTGTTGTCATGATTGTAAGGGACTGGAAGAACCTGCGCTGTTTGCCGTAATTGAGTTAGAGCTCTAGTCAATCAAGGACATTGGATTTCTTATTATCATAGCCATTGGTGCTATAATATGCCATTTCTCAACGACACGATATCGTCATTCGGCACGGGTAAATTCGACCCTCGTGCGGCTTCGCATTCATAACCGGGATCGGCATAAAAGGAACGACACTACTTGCAGTGCCGTTGATTTCTCGGGTTGAAGATAAAGATCAGTCCACGATAAGGACATCCCAGTGATACCCCACCGAAATTGTCGGTCTAACTGTGGCAGTGCCGACTTGCCAAGCTAGTAGGATTATCGCGGGCGGACAATCTCGATAGACTCGAAGATTAGATCCCCCGTCGTCGGCTGGAAACCCAACATCAACCGTCAACTTCGCTCACCTCGGCGTATGTGGCCGCCCTGGCATTTACATCGATTCCAGTGTAATGGTAACAAGAGAGAGTCCTTATTTGACACCATGATCATGGAGATCCGGGGGGTTCGCGGGGCTTAGCTCAATCCCTAATCAGGCAATCAGGTCTCAAGACTGCCAATGATATGTAAAGATAAGGAAACTGCGGGGGATAGATAGCCAATGTACGTACCTATCAACATCATGTTTGATCTTCGGTGCCTTGCAATCTCTAGATAAGAATGAATGCAAGGTCAGTTGAAGCTTGGATTGAAGTGTGTGATATTTATTAAGCTGCGCCAATGTCAATGACAAAAAACCGTCCCGTTTAACGACAATTCTGGACCATTGGACTTGAGTTTATTACCTATCCTGAGTCACAATTGCCTCGATGAACAGCATGACTGAGAAGCAAGTCGACAATTCGCATCTGGCGAAAGGCAATGTAGCTCCGGACGAAACCATGATACCTGGATCTGACACTGGATCATCCCAGTATTACATTGACCCTGTCAAGGAGAGACGAATGATGAGAAAGTTCGATGTAAGTGCACACTCCCCCAAGGACAGCAACGAGGCAGAATACTCATGCCATATTAACAGCTTTACGCCATTGTGGGAATGGGTGTCTTGTATATGATGTCCAACCTCGACCGAAGCAACCTGGGAAATGCCAATGTCGCCGGATTGCCGGAGGATATCGGTCTTGTCGGCAACCAGTTTGGCACTGCAACAACCTTACTGTGATGAGCTCCTACGACCCTGCTGGTTTCTGGGTCCCTTTTTGGCTAACACTTATCGACAGCTTCGCTACCTATGTCCCACTTGAGGGCCCTGTTGCAGTTTTGCTCAAGGTCATTGGTCCCAAACCTCTCATGTCCGTCAGCGCATTCTGCTGGGGGATTGTCTGCCTTGGAATGTGTTCGTCCACCATACAAAGATTTCCTGACCGAACGTTATTAATACTGACTGTTTATCAACAGCATTCATTAAAGACTACCGCGGACTGTACGCCTGCCGACTGATGATCGGCTTGTTCGAGGCTGGACTTATCCCCTGCATCAACGTCTACCTCGGCTGGGTCTACAAGAAGTCTGAGCGTGGAAAGCGATCTTCCTTCATCTTCGCTTTTAGCGCCTTCTCCAGCGCCTTTGGTGGCCTGCTGGCGTACGGACTCACTCAGATCCGCACTCCCAACTTTTTCGGCTGGCAGTGGCTGTTCGCCGTCGAGGGCGCCATGACCATCGTGATTGTGCCCTTGTTCTGGTTCGTCTTCCCAAAGTCTCCTACCGAGGCCTGGTTCTTGACGGAGGACGAGAAGCTCATGATGGTGGCTCGCTACGAAGCTGACCCCTCCTGGGGCCATGATGATGAGTTTTCCTGGAGCGAATGTCTCAAGGCCTTTACCGACCCCAAGTGGTATGCATTCTTTGCGTATCAGTTCTCCGTCAACATCTCTCTGTATGGATTGACAACCTTCATGCCGACAATCGTTCGTGGCCTGGGCTATGAGTCTGTCACCGCCAATCTCATGACAGTTCCCATCTACGTTTGTGCGCTGTTCTTCTTCTTGGTCATCGCCTATTTCTCTGATAGAACCGGTTACCGCGGACCATACCTTGCGGGTTGTCTTCTCTGCCTTATCGTTGGTTACGCTCTTTTGATTAGTGTAGACAATCTCAAAGTGAGGTTTTTTGCAAGCTTTGGTAGGTTCTTCCCCCATCCTTGTTCGGCGCAAGAATTTTACTAACAATCTCCAGTGGCGGCTCTTGGAATTTACCCAACGACGGGGTTATCACTCATGTGGCTGCAGGATAACGTGTCGAGACATTACAAACGGGCGACCATGGTTGGATTCACTCTCTGCCTTGGAAACACTGCTGGCGTCGCAGTTGGGCAGATTTTCACTACACAAACTGCACCTCGATACATTCCCGGACTTTCCATTGCCTTGGGTCTGGCTTGCTTTGCCTTTGTCGATGTCATGGTCCTCATGGCTGCCTTCACTTGGGTGAACCGAAAGCGTGCCGCCAAGATTCTGGCAGCAGAGCAGGCGGGAACCCCCATTGAGCCGAACCCCGATCTGGGTGACTACGACGTCCACTTCAAGTACTCTCTCTAATTGTGGTGATAGAGCCAAAGGCAGGCAGAGGCATTGATAAGCAAAAGGCACGCACGGTGCATGCGAACCGAAGGATGGACCACTCTTTATAGTCATTGCGGTAGAGTAGATAGAATAATCGTTTGCTGAACAACTCCCGGTGTCTGATGCCTTGAACAAGCACGCATTTACATAGTGTGCATCCCGCATATTGCACGACAGCGTCATTTGAAACGGCTACTGCAGAACTTAGTGGGTGATTATCACAACACGAATTCTGACCCATCTTCAAGTCCGGCAACACCGAAATGTACCTCTTGAGCGAGGGTCGCCAGATTAACTGCAACGAGCGACGACAGTTTGTGAAACTCTATATAAGATCACATCCTTCAAGAGACTGCGCAACACTCGCGTTGATTCTTTGTGTAGTTTCGTACATCATCTTCTCTCACCCTTGCAGCATCTCCAGAACCAAACGCTTATACACCTTGACGCAATCAACCAAGTCCGGGATCTCAACTTGCTCATTCTCCCCATGAGCATCCAATATTGATCCAGGTCCATATAGATACTTTTTATGCGTTCCGTTCAGCCGTTGAATGTCTGTGCCGAATGAAACAGGCATGCACTCCAAACCTGTCATAACCGTCAGGATTAGTTCTGAACTATAAAGTGGGCAAACAATGACAATCTTACCCTCAATATCGTGATCGAGAAGTGTTTCAGCGTATGCAAACGACTTTCTCAGTGTAATGCCTGGATACTTGGCGACAGCTTCAGACACCTCCCTTTCGATACCTTCTAAATCCGCAGCAACTCGGATGCCACACAGAGCAGACGCCTGGGCAGCAAGGACGTTGTATGCCACGCCACCATTGATCTTCCCACAATGAAAGGTCGTTGGTCCAAGTGTCTCTGACTTGGGAAGTTCGAGCGCCTCAAGATCTTTCAACAACGCCACCAGCATTGCCGTTGCACTCTTTCCTTGCTCAGGATACCCCGAGTGACAAGCTTGACCCGTGGCGATGAGTTCAAAGACATAATGTCCCTTGTGACCACTAGCCAGCTTGCCCTCCGTGGGTTCTCCGAAAATGACTGCTTCCCACGTCAAGCCCATGTCATTGGCCGCAAGCATTCCGGGGCCACCCTTTTCTTCGCCCACCACAAATAAAAGGGACACGTCCCCATCTTTCACTGCTCTCTCGGACCGTAGCTCCTCTAGAGCTATGATCTGTGCGGCCAAGGGACCTTTATCGTCGCAGGCTCCTCGGCCAAAGATGGTGTCTCCTTTGATGCTGAAAGGAATATGTGGGGGAACCGTATCCATGTGACTGGTGAGCAGGGTGCGTGCTTTGCGATCGTTGCCCAGGTAGGCGTAGACATTGCAACGGTCAGAGTTTGGGGCAATTGGGATGAGGTCGACATTGTAGTTCAAACCCTTGAGGTACTCGGCAAGGAATACACCGATTTCATGTTCCTCCTCGCTCACCGAGGGTATCCCCATCAGCTTCTTCAGGAGTTTGACTACTGGCGTGTCGGCCATATCGGGGATAGTTGAGATGCTCGTCGGTCCCAAAGCGAAGAGGCACTCTAGGTAGGGGGCATTAGTTATGGATTTTTGTCTTTCGGAAAACCAATGTGTTGCCGATGGCCCCAACATCCCTTAACTCCGGTAAACCAAGCCGATGGCTAGCCGGCCGTAAACTCGGCTTGACCATACTGCCCCCGACGCATCTTATCGTTTCGGCAGCCCGGTGCGACGATAAGCCCTGTCGGCTTTGGAGATGACATCCAGCCCAGACATCGACTTACAAGCTAATGTTACTAACTACGGTCTGCTATGACAAATATACCCTGACTCTGGCTGGAACCATATTGCTGTATTGTCTCTTCAGATCCATCATCCTGTCACCCACGCAATTGTCAATATGCCAGAAAATCTTGCTGAGATTCCTATTCTTCCAAGAGACGAAGCTTTTGCCCTCACGGCCGACTTCGTTGCCGATGACCACCCTCAAAAAGTCAGCTTGGGTGCTGGGGTTTACCGAGATGAGAATTCCAAACCATGGGTTCTTCCCAGCGTGAAAGCGGTATGTTCAAGCCACAGTGCAATGTCCATGATTAGAAAGCATTTAAGCTGAATGAACTACAGGCGAAACGCATTTTGAATGACTCTCCATCTTTGGATCATGAATATCTGCCAATCCAAGGCTCTGAGCCTTTTTTGCATGTGGCGAGACAACTCATCCTGGGTGGATATGATGCTACCAAAAGCCATGTTGTATCCATCCAGACAATCTCAGGCACAGGGGCAAATCATTTGGGAGCCGCATTTCTGGCTGAGCAATTGAGACCCCGGCATGTATTCATCTCGGATCCCACATGGAGCAACCACCATCTTATCTGGGAAGTTGCCGCACCCCGAGTCATCCGGAAGACGTATCCTTACTACAGATCCTCCACACGGTCCTTTGATTTTGAAGGCATGACAGCAGCGCTAGAACAAGACGCAGAAGAAGGTGATGTAGTCATCCTTCACGCTTGCGCACATAATCCCACTGGCATTGATCCAACTCGGGAGCAATGGCAATCTCTGGCACAACTTTTCAAGCGCAGGAGACTGTTTGCATTCTTCGACTCGGCGTATCAAGGTTTCGCAACGGGAGATGTGGATGCCGATGCCTGGGCCATTCGCCATTTTCAACAGGAGTTATTCGATGCAAATACTGCTTCTGCATCCCCTGAGGGCATGTGTATCGCACAATCCTTCGCCAAAAACTTTGGATTATACGGTGAGCGTGTCGGTGCTTTCCATCTTGTTCTGCCGGCACAAACGCAGGCCTCAGGGTCCCAGACCCAGCTTCTTCGTCTTGTGCGAGCAGAAATGTCCAATGCGCCGCTATTTGGCAGTAGGATCGTTTATACGATATTGTCGGATCCAGACCTGACGGCCATGTGGAAGGAAGACTTGCAGACGATGTCGGGGCGCATCAAGCGAATGAGACGTCGTTTGAGGCAAGAGCTAGACAGGCATCCAGGAGTGGGTGATTGGAGTCACCTCGAGTCCCAGATTGGTATGTTCAGCTTCACGGGATTGAGTGAGGAACAAGTGGGCAGGCTGCGGGTTGTTCATCATGTGTACCTCATGCGCAATGGACGAGCTAGCATGAGCGGCGTTAATGATGGAAATGTCAAGTATATAGCAGAAGCAATCAAAGATGCTCTCTAAGTTATTTACAGATTTTGTATTATGCCTTCTTACGAGCTTATCATGTCTATGTTTTCCTGACCAATTATCAAAAGACGTGCATATGCATACTTTGGAGCTACAATGTAAATGCCATATCTTCCGCGTTAAAAACAGAGTCCTCGTCTCTACTACCATCCGCATTGTCCAGAAACGCTTGCAGAAGCGGATTGTCCAAAGGATCCGCGGTCATTGTTCCCGTAGCGCCACCATCGTCGTACGTTGCGTATAAAGAAGGGGGGACCACGAACTGACTCCAGTCGTAATCATCTAGTTCAGATATTCCGGGCACCGGGTTTAGCGAGACCGCGACACCTCCAGTGGGATCGGTCGGGACATCCGTGGCCATGGGCGTCTCCTGCTCTGTGATACCTTGGAAAAGCCGACTCACAGTCCATTGAATCTTGGCGAGACAGGAGAAGTATTCCCCCGCAGCGACGTTGCCATTATCCCGCATCACCATGAGTAGTTGGAAAGCTGTCTGGACGGCATCGGAGTCGCTAGAGTTGGGCGATGAGATGGCAGAAATGATCATGATGAGGGTTGAAGAGAACAAGTGATGGGCGTCAAAGTACCCACAAGTAGCGAGAGCATTTTCAATAAAGAGTTGTGAAAGAATTGTGTTTGATGTTCGAGCAGCAGCAACACATGAATCTGCGAGCGATTTGATTGTGTCTGAGATCGCTGGCCCTTCATTGCCGCCGGAAGTGGTGGCTGTTTGATTTGCTGTGAAGGGATTTCTGATCTTGAAGATATGGAGGAGAATAGGCCGAGTAGTCAGTATGATACACTGATTAAAGTGCAGCTGTAAGGATGCTACTGATCTAGGTGCTCCGCCTTCGGGTCTCCATCGCAATCGGGCGGGAACGTGTGCATCCCACTTCCTCAGCTTCTGCAAGATAGCACGAACATTCTGCACCAATCTTCCACCGGTAGTCTTTGTTGTCGGCGCATAAATGTCTCTCATAATGTCACCCGTGATTTGGGCCAAATTGATGTAAGCAATCAGGTGGTCTGGGGATCCAAGCTTGGCCTGATTCTCTGCAGTCAACGTATCCGACGACGGCATGCTGACGTCGATATCGGCGTCCTGGATTGTCAGGGGCTGGCCGAGTTTTGAGCAAGTTGACCTATCAAAGATGTAGACAGTCCACCAGAGCCGCAGCCGGTGCTCTCTCTCAGTAGCAGACATGGCTGATGTATCGGGGATACGCCTGTGTAAACCAAGACAAGTACTTGAGCGCACAGCCATTCCGCTGTACATGTGTGCCGATTTAACGCGACCAAGGACGTTGGAATAGAAGCACTATGTCTCACGTATGAGTGAGTGATATATCACAACGAGGTTGAGAATGAGAGGTTCGGGACTGTTCATATACCAGACAAAAGATAAAGCTTTGTCCACTTCATATAGTACAGGGAATGAATGATGAATATATGGACGAGAAGTCTGACAGTAAAATGTTGGAGTTATGAAAGAGGTACTTACGAACAACAGCAACGTCTCGATCTGTGCAATTGAAGGCTCCTCAAACTGATCCTGGAACAGCCCAACAGCAGTAATAAAATACTCTGCTCCTGGTACTGACGCAGGGCGGGCTTGTTTCGCGGCCGGCAGAGATGTCGAATACATTTCGCCCAAGGCCAGTACAGCAAAGAACTTGCACACCCAAACAGAATCAGATTGGGGGGTTTGCCCGGACGCGTACGCCTCGACAAACTTGTCGAGGAAGTCATGGTGCAAGAAAAGGTGGTAATCCTGGCCGATGAAGCGCAGAGCCACCCGAACAAGCAGATTGGCCCGTATGCGTTCGGGGAACTTACAGCTGTCGACGACGTTGAGCTGACGGGCGAAGACCGGATTGCGCAGATACCGATGGCTGGCGCTCAGGGGCATCGTCGTGGACTGGGGGTGGAGGCATTGCAGGACGCGATCGCCAAAGGCCAGACAGGTCGATTCTCCCACGAACTGCTGCTGCGACGGCGATTGTTGATCCAAGGCAAAAAGACGCTCTGGCTCGTGTATCGGGTTGCTGATGTGAGGATCTGCATTGCTTGCATCGTCTAATGGCGCGTTGGCTGCGGTGGAGGCTGCGCCTTGCCTCAAAGGTTGCGACTCTCTTGCCATGGAAGATTCATCGTCGTCGACATGGATACTTGCATCGTCTTGGCCAACCTGCGAGCCCTGTGCATCTCTACTGTTGTTCTGTAGACGCTGCAAGTAGCTAGCACACTCAATACTGTTAGTGCATCAAGTCACTCCCTCTGCTCTTCCAGAAAAAGCTTTCTTATCAGTTAAACTTGCCTTGCCGACACGGTCACCCTTCGAGTGCGGGAAGGATATTGACAAAGGGATGTCTTTCTAGCCTTCTGACATCGCTGACACGGAGCACCTCCGGAGCATTTGACCTTGAGTGAATGACATCGGCGGCATCTACAGGAGGTACGGGGTCAGTAACAGAAGGACCAGGGCGGTGCCGTCGAAAACTCTCACGCGATGTACGACCGCTTCCTTAATTTCTGAGTAGCCGTTGGGCCCTCGTCTGGGCTGTTGGAAACTTCGGGCAATGATTCCTCTGCCATCTTGGAGGAATGATGGTCGGTCGGGATTTGGTACCGATTATCATTCCGACGTTGATGCCGACGGGACAAACAAGATATAAAAGTCGGCAAGCTGATAACGGCTCGGGCTAATCAATTGGGGCCGACAATGCGTCCTGATAACGGAGTCTGTACCACTAAGAATGAGGAGCGGGGGTCGGACGAAGATAAGCATCCCAGTATCGGATAAAGATATCAGGTCAAACGGATGAGTACTCGGTAAGATCGGCTGCGGTGCACTGGGATCACGAAAATGTCAGCCCTGCTATTGATTGAGTATTGGCGCTCGTCAGATTTATTTCGGAACGGTGATGTAAATGCGGTGACTCGGCGTCTTCTTTCTATTTTCATCTCGCTGAACGTGGATTCCCGACGTATAATATCATGGCGACTGTGAAGCCTGACGTTCTGTTGATTGAATCCACGGTCCAAGCCGTCGACCAAACTCGTCGACGTGCGCTAGCGGACAAATTCAACTTCATCTACTATGACTGCAAATCAACGGAGCAGTTCAAGGAACGCATGAAACCGGGGCAGCCCTATGCAAACATCGTAGCAATAATTCGCAATGGCTGGCTCAAGGCCGGACCTCTGGCGTACCAAGTTCCTTTTGCCACCGACGTTGTCCCTCATTACCCGCCCTCCCTCAAACTTATCTGCTGCAGTGGACATGGGCACGACACGGCGGATGTTGCCGCTATTACAGCCAGGGGCATCTGGTACTGCAACACGCCCAATGCGTGTACGGAGGCCGTTGCCAACACAGCATTGGCGTTGGTCTTGGACACGTTTCGCTTCCTCACCTACGCACAATGGTGTGCGAGATTTGACTGGATGCAAAGCCGAGAATTGGGAACGCAAGCTGTCGACCCAAGCTCCAAGTCTCTCGGTGTTGTAGGGTTGGGCGATATCGGTCTGGCCGTGGCTCAGAAATGTGAGGCCGCTTTCAACATGAAAATCCACTATCAAGGCCCTCGACGGAAACTGGAAGCCGAGCAAAACCTCAAGCATGGGGCCGTCTATCACTCTACGCTGGAAGGCATGATTCCTCATATTGATTGCATCGTCCTCGCTGCGCCTTACACAAAAGACACCCATCACATGCTCTCCAGCAGACAGTTTGCATTGGCCAAGAAAGAAGGACTCCGGGTCGTAAATATTGCGAGAGGCAAAATGGTGGATGAAGAGGCTCTTTTAAAAGCCCTCGAGGGCGGGCAGGTAGTCGGTGCTGGGCTGGACGTCCATGATAACGAGCCTGGAATAAATCCCAAGCTGAAGGATAACTGGCGCGTTACTGTGCTTCCACACATCGGGGTGTGCTCTCGCACCAGCTGGGAGAACTTTGAAAAGCTGAATCTAGATAATCTCGAGGCCTTTTTCGATACTGGAAAGCCGCTGACGCCTGTAAATCATATCAATGAATAAATGGTAGTTCCTTGTGGTTGGGTACAGTCACGACGGATGAGTTCAAGATCTCGGTGTAAGCATAATGGTGAAGAGGTGTAGAGACATCGCCTGCTAGTGGCTGAGATCGGCTACTAGAGATAGAGCCAGTAAGGCCGTGCAGTATTAATTGTGAGCCGATTTAATTGTCCCATCTTATAAACAGACCTGTCCCAGCTGAATCCGTTTGTTCTGTCAACCATCAGATTCCCTCAAAAGCACCAATACGAAGAAGCCCAGCCTTCATAACAACACTCTAGACCATGTGTACGTCCCTCCATAGAATGGCCCCTTTTGGAGTATGAACCAGTACTCACACCTCACCCTGTTTTGACAGCGTCTTTCCTTGTCATTGGCGCTGGAGTGGTTGGCCTCACAACAGCCCTCGAGCTCCGAGCTAGATATCCCGCCGCCAAGATCATCGTAGCAGCAAAATTTCTACCTGGCGACTCAGCTCCGGAATACACATCTGCTTGGGGCGGGGCGAACTGGTTTCCCGCAGCCAGAGATAACGGTCCCCAGGAGGATTGGGAGGCGATCACCTACCGCAAATTCAGAGAACTCTCCTCATCTCGCCCGGAATGCGGCATCATGCCCATGGACATCAGGTGGCATTACGAAGCCCCAATCGATGAGGTTGGTATCAAGACCCCGGCAACCGACAAGCTTTGGTTCGAAGAGCTTGTTGGGGGATTGAAGAAGATTGAGGAGAAGGATTTACCGAGTGGCACTGCCTTTGGTTTCGAAATGGCCAGCTTCGTCATTGATGTGCAGAGATACCTACCGTGGTATGTCCAGATTACTCTCTTCGATATGCTGAATGATGAACGTATGCTTACTCACCCTCTTTTAGGTTGCAGACCGAAGCCACAAGACTCGGAATAGAGGTGCATCGACGAATCTTTACTCATATTGAAGATGCTTTCCGTCTTTACCCTCAAGCTGAGATTGTCTTTAATTGCACTGGCATCGGAGCCTTGACTCTAGGCGGCGTCGAAGATGGCAAGATTTTCGCGGCCAGAGTATGCAAGACTTCATGTTCACTTGGATAGATGAGATGGTTACTGATCATAAACTCAACAGGGCCAGATACTCTTGGTAGAGGGCCCCGAAGAGCCCATCCGCAAAATGGCTTTCCGCGCTCCCCATCGTGATGGTGAAGCAACACACGTCTTCCCACGGGGTGAACGTGGCGGTGTGATTCTTGGAGGCTGCCGACAGAAGCATAACTGGGATGGCGAGGCTGACATGGATTTTGCCGAAGTCATCAAGAAGCGCTGCTGTGCCTTGGTGCCCGAGTTGGGTGCCCCGGAGAATCTCAAGGTGATCAAACATGGTGTTGGACTTAGGCGTGAGTTTTCCGTCATTATGTCTTCTCTATCCTTCTCTATCCTTCTCCCCTGCCCATCCGTGAATTGTATTGCTAACAGTCAGACCTAAAGCTGGGAGAGAAGGTGGTGCCAGGGTTGAATCTGAGCCCTTTGGACACCGGCTTCTCATTCACAATTACGGTGCAGGGGGAACCGGATTTCAAGCTTCCTGGTAAGATCCATCATCAATTTCTCTGTATCTGGTTATACTAATCTTGATACAGGGGCCTGGCTCAGTATGCTGTTGATCTTGTACCAGTGCGAGCAAGGATTTGATCAACACACTTGGGCGCTTATGTTTCGCATAAGCTATAGGGTAATTTACTTTAATCAAATGCAAGTTCTTATCTGTACCACGATTCCTTGGTTCCGTTAAATGCAGTTGTCAATCAAACGTAGGTGACCCGTTCCATCCCATCAATCTCACCAGAATCCTTTTCTCGTTTTTGTCAATGTCGGTAGAGGAGGTATGTGGAAGACCGAATATCGGTGGTCGGCTTTTGATAACCGATCCCCGACAACGGACATGTAGATAATGCAAAGCTCATGCGAGAGATTATCTTATCGCGATACCCTAAGCACTCCCACCTGTGAGCTATATACATACCACAGCTTAGGCTGCTTACACCAATTTGGTCAGACACCCATCCTACAACGTCGCTATGAGTTCGACTTCTGATCAACGATTATTGACCGTGGCAGCAGCCCAGCTGGGGCCAATCCCGAGTTTGACGACCCCGCGGTCAGATGTTCTGGCACGTATGGTCAAGTTGCTCGAAGAGGCCTCAGCAAAAGACGTCAAGCTGGTCGTCTTTCCGGAGCTTACCTTTACTACCTTCTTTCCGTCGTATATCATTGACAGCCCCGAAGAGTTAGCCAAGTTCTTCGAGCCAGCATCGCCTGCAGACCCCTATGCCATCATCAATTCCTCCAATGCCAAACCCGTAATTGAAAAGGCCACGGAGCTCGGCATAGACATCTCATTTGGGTATGCAGAGCGTTGGACGGGGGAGGATGGCAAGGTCACCGACTACAACACGGCAGTGTATTACTCTGCCACGCAGCGACAGTGCATTGCCAAGTACCGAAAGGTCCATCTACCTGGACGCCATGAGCCAGATCAGCGCCAAGGGGTCACTCAACAGCTTGAAAAGATGTATTTCACTCCAGGAGATCTTGGCTTCCAAGCTTTTCGTGTACCGGGACTTGTCGAAGGAGCTCTCAAGGCTGAGGATGCTAGATTGCTCGAAAGTCCAGAGCAGACACAGGGCAGGGGTGATCCGATTGTTGGTATGCTCATTTGCAATGACCGCAGATGGGCCGAAGCTTGGCGATGCTACGGACTCCAAGGTATTGAGCTTCTTCTGGTAAGTCGAGCGATCTCCCATACAAACAATCATAACCTTGGATCTGAATCACAGATATTAACACGTTCACACAGGAAGGATATAATACCACGGCGTTCGCGCCACAATATGATGGAACAGAGAGTGAGCAAGAAGAAGAGGCACTCTTTCATCATCGCTTGTCATGCCAAGCAGGGAGCTACCAGAATGCTTGCTTCAGTATCCACGCAGCTAAAGCAGGCAAAGAGGACCATGGTTCACTCATTGCTGGTTCGAGTATTATTGATCCCAACGGACACATTATCGCGGAGTCCAAGACGAAGGACGATGAGCTGGTATACGCGACAATTGATTTGGTCAAGTGCAGGAAGGGGAAGGGGAGAGTCTTTGCGTTCGATAAGCACAGAAGGGTTGAGCATTACTCTCGCCTCGTGGAGCAGGTCGGTGTTGAAGAGCCGGCATTACTATAAGATGTTGCACCAGTATCCATCATACCTAGATAAGCAAATGCGAGTAAATCAAACTATGAAAATTACAGTGATCGTAGGATGTTACTGATTTCCTGATGACCAAGTGACTCTTTCTGTTATTGACACTCGTGACCAAATGATGTTGACTCGTCCTATTATCACCTCATACATTTGAACTACTCTGATATCTGTTCTCCTTTGCATCTAATACCGCTTCGCAGTTGACCCGAGATAACTCTCCAACAATATATTCACGTCAAGAGCAACTGTCCAGTCCCTCGATCATACAAGGGTCCAATCTAAGGATAGTCGGCAGCAGGAATCCTATTGGGATTGTTAGGTATCATAAACGGCAGCGGGTTGTTCCATCGAAGGAACCTTCTCCCGACCCAAACGTCTTCCACAGGCTGTATATGTTTGGAGAGTCGGGCTGCAACTCTTTCATTCTCTTTCCAAACCCTGTATAACGTTGTCAACATCCGCAACAGAGATGTGAGGCGTATGAGTATGGTTTCCGACATACCTTAGAACATTTTCTCCTGCCAGTTTTCTGATTTGCTCATCCGTCGCACCCCGTTTCATCACTGCCTGTATCAGCAGTGGGTAGTCTGCCACCGAGTTGATGCCGTTGGCAAGGGTAACCGTCCCGTCAAAATCCCCACCGATGCCAACGTGATCCCACCCCGCGACTTGTGCTATGTGCATGATGTGATCTACTACACGTTCCAGGTCCGCTGAGTCCGGGCTCTCTGCATTCAAAAAGCGTTTTACAAACATGACCATGAGGACGCCGCCGTTATCTTTCAAACGTGCAATCACGTCATCCGGCGTGTTTCTGTAGTTCTTTGCCAGTTCGTAGCAAGCGCTGTGGCTGAATATGACCGGAGATTCCGTCATGCCCAGGACTTGCCGCATGGTTTGGTGAGACGTGTGGGCGAGGTCAACCATCATCCCGAGGCGGTTCATCTCCCGGATCCCAGCGGCTCCAAACTCGGTCAGGCCGTCATCAATCCCTGTCTCTGTGACGGTAGAGGCTGCTGTCGCGTATGGGTTGTCGCAATTGTGTGTTATGGTGATGTACCTCACCCCCAAATCATACAATTGCCGAATGACAGCGATGGATGATCCTGTCTGATGAAGCCCTTCTGCGCCAAGCATGGATGCGATTTTTCCAGACCTGAACGCGGAGTTCACGCACGCCGAATTGTCGCAGAACTGAAACTCGTCAATCTCGGAGATGAAGCGTCGCGTTACGTCGATCTGTTCCAGAGTATCCCGAACGCTGTGGCTGGCGTCGTCGAGATTCTTAATATCTGGACATTCAACAAAGACCGACCAGAACTGTGCCCCAACTCGACCCTCCTTCATTCTTTTGAGATCTGTGTGGCTGGCAAGTCCTGTCCTACTTTAGTGTCATGGCTAATCTTTGTATCTGCGAGATTGTTCATTACCGTCGTTGAATGTGAAGGTTTTGTTGTAGATCTTGTTTTGCAGCTCGAGTCGAAGGAGGTAGGGGAGATCATTGTGTCCGTCAGTCAGGGGTGTGGTGCTGAGGATGCGATCAGTTCTGGCCGCATAATCCGTTGTTGCAATTGTTTGCACGCCGACTCTAGCTATGCCGGCGTAAGAAGCTGCTGAGATGACACCAACCAAGACAGCGAGCATGGTCCACGAGAGTCCGTTCGAAACCCGGCTAGGTTTCGTCTGCATGGTAGCCCGTTCTGGAATTTGTTGCTGCATTGAATCTTTATTTGCTTTGTATATGATCTCGAATCGATAGGGTTGGGAGTGTCCTGGGACTGGACTGGGCAGCGAGGAAAGAGATATAAGAAAGTACGTTCTGGTAGTATTTCATTCTTGGCAGATGTCGGCATCGCTGGGCCGATCCGTTGATTGATGCCGACGTGTATCCATTGACGCCAACAATGACAAGAGACTGGATCATATTAGCTTTATCTGCATATGGGTGGAATTCAACATGACTTGAAAGCAAGAATAGGGTGGCTTGGGATGGAAAAAATACGACATGGATGTAATAGGGCATAACAGAGAGGAATATGAGAACTGTTGTGTAGGTGGACTTGGGCGAGATCCAGTCTGGAATGAGATCGAACACCACAATAAGATTCAGCAATTAAAAAAAAGAACATACAACAGCGGGGATTCGCTGGTCGTCACCGACCCAACTACTAATCCGCCCCTTGCTGGCTTATCTATGGGAGAGCGGACGGGATCCCGAGTTTTCCAGCAGGTATGGTCGTATGTGCTAAGAGTTGGGCCGGAGACAACTTATCACAGGTTTGGCGGTAAGAGAAGAGCCCTGATACCGTATGGCCTTCGATCATCAGACATTCTGTGAGAGGAGGGAGCACGGTGATCGAGCTGTGGAGAGGTTTTGATTGTCTTGCTGAATCAAGAAGTGACGGGTAGTGACACTCATAGCTTCCACGCAGGCAACAAGCAATTACCCTTTCCATGATTATCTTTCATATTCAAACAACTCCGAAATTGTGCCGACCTTGTCGTGGCCAGTGCGAGATGAAATTCTTTGTCTCCTTGTCCTCGCAATTTTATACCAGGTTGCGTTGACCGACCCTATATGAACCGTTCAAGCCGAAATGAACAGCCGTAGCGCATGGGACTCGTTACTGTCCAAAAGTCATGTAACTGATTTCATACCGCCACTTGAGCCCGTCCATGTAGATACCTGAACCAATCTACTCTGCCTAAACTCGTCTTCAGATGCCAATCCTCATTACCAAAGCGCCCCCATCCCATCAACTCCAATTCTCGATTCGTGAGCCAAGCCAGACCCAGCTTGTGAACTCCTTCTCTTCATCAACGGAAATCCATCAAAGGCAAATCATAAAGAGGCACATAGAGAACTCCTCAAACAAAACTCAACGTATTCTCCTTGAACATACACAATAAACACAGTAGACACTGAGGCAGCCCATCGAGGTAGTGAAGCACCCACTGTCCAGCCTCGGTGGTGATTTTTTTGCTAAGTGTTCACCACTTCTCTGTGAAAAAGGACAGGTGCAACATACTATTATGCCACCGAATATGTCGAGGCGCCTGGACGATATGATTCCCCTCCCATATTCGGGATGTTCAGGTTATGCATGGCAAGCTAGCTCCGCCTCCAGATACAATGCTAGGTTCTTCTAAGACCAGAAATGTCTGCAACGGCAATCCTCCAAGTAAAGACAAGATCCGATTATGACCAATAATATCGAGAAGAATTGAAAATCAGATACTTGGAGCTCATGTTGTGTATATACAGTATTGGACAGGCTCTGGGTTGGCGACAAGTATGCTATCAATACACAGTATAAGATCAAGTACAAGTGATGGTAATATTCCTCAATAAACAAATACAAGTGCATTAAAAAAGCTACCACGGCTTGATATTAATCATTCACTAGCTCACAGAATTATCATGGCTTTCATCCTAGTACGTCAAGTCATGCTGATGTGGATTACTAGACCATGGAGAAAGCCCATCGGGACTTCGGGCTCCCTCACTCGCTGGATGTGTATAGCGCAAGTCTCCCTCACCGGCCAGCTCGGCCGGTGGATCCACGGACTGGCGACTCGGAAGCTTGGTGGCGCTTATGGGACTTATCCTCCAGACTGCATCGTGCGATGGACTGTCAGTCGTCAGCTCAGCAGGGTGCTCTGCGGGCCGTGTCGAGCGCTGATCGAAGTACGATGGGGTTGGTCCCGACTCCGGCGACGCCTGGCTAAAGTTCCAGCCGCCTTGTGCTAGGCCTTGATTCATTGGGTGTGTACTTGTCGTATCACTAACAGGCGGCGCTGGGGCAGCGCGGCTTCTGCTGTCATTCTTTCTTCTGCGGCGCCATAAGAAGAAACATCCAGCCAGCGCAAGGACAAGGGCCACGCTGGAGCCCACTGCAATGCCGGCTATGGCTCCTCCGCTCAGAGACGGGGATGGCTTGTTTGTGTGTGTCGGAGGCGGTGGTGGCTTGGTGGTGGTGGTCTCAACTTGACGTGTCGGGGTCCTCGTTCCCGACTCTGCCGTGCGTGTCATCTGAACTGCCAAATCCGGGGCGTCAAAGCCGCTGACTGGCGTTGTCTTAGTCGCACCACCGCTGCTGCGACCCCCCACAGCCGATACGATGTCAGTGGGCACGATGTAAGTGGTCAGATTTGGTTGGTACTGTGCCCAAATGGCCTTGTCTGCGTTTTGTTCGCCCAAGTTCATATTGTGTGCCCCCTGGATGGTGGGAACGTCGCATGTGTCCTCAGTGGCATTCAGGTAGGTGCCACCAATGACGAGCATCTGTGCGTTGTCGACTACATTGCAGCTCATCATGCTTTTGGGGTAGGCTCCAGTGCCGTTGCGGTAGGTTGGATATGGGCCTCGAATCCATTGGAAGCTTGGAATGGTGAGGATGTAGATATCATCATAGCCGACAGCTGGGGGGAAGCCTGCTCCACCATAAATATAGCTGAAGCAGAGTTAGTTCTTGACGTCTGGAGGATGGGAGGGCATTATTAAAGACAAGAACTTACATGTTATAGCTTGACCGGTCTTTCGCCCAGGTCGCCCCGCCGCAGAAACGTCGTCGGTCATCGGGAGTGTCGCCAGATGCCTTTTGGGTGTACCATTTCGCGTTCGCAACGTCGAACAAGAAGATCTCGTCCAAGGGCTGGGGTGTCAAGGTTCCGTTCTGATTCATGTCTTTGACGCCGCCGAAATACACCAACATCCCCGCGTCTCCGACTGGGATAAAGACCATTGTCCCTTCTGCTCTGCCCACGTCGTCGGGCCCTGTGAGATTACTCCAGGTATTCGAGTCCATCTCGTACTTTATCAATGCATTCGAGGCTCTTGGGGGACCTATCCAGAATTGAACAGATGCATTACTTAACCATCCGCCGTAATAATATGCCTCTCCTCTGAGTGAAATCGACACACCGGCTCCGTAGCTCACTGATGCCACCGAATCGGGCGGAGAACCAAACGAAACCCATTCATCGTTGAGGATATCATAGCTGTACAAGTAAAAGGGTGATGGCGACATGTCAAAGTATTCACCGCCGTAAAGGTAGAGACGCTTATTGACGGTGTCTTCCCACAGGATGCCGCCATTCACGCTTGGTATACTATCGTTCTTGGAGAGGTTTGCATAGAGCGGGGGCATTCCACCCTTGGAGAGCGAATCGAGGTCGTTGTATGCGAGGAATCTATCTGCGCGCTTGTTGGCATATGGTCAATGAATACTATGGAAAAGACCCATACTGCTTAGGTTATCGTACGATGGCTGGTAGTCAATCAAACCTCCATCGATATACAGCTTCCGATCGACCACGGCAGATTGGTGGCCCCATCTTCGGCAGAAGTTGTCAATTGGATCGTTTTGGGCGACAGATATACCTATGAGGGTCCATAGGAAGAATAAAAACGGTCGATACCGCCATTGGGCTCTCCGGGAGGGAACCATCATACAACGATTGCAACTCGATAGAGGTTTATGTTGACAAGACTGCCACATCAGGCACAATATGAGGTGGGCATGTATTCTGAGTTTTATATCATCTGGCAGCACCAGAGATAAACGCAAAATATCCTGATATTGATCTTGCCACCAAGAACAAGGCTTACATTAGTCCCAGCCCCGTACCGGACAGCGGTTCTGAAAAAAGAGGCATCTGTGACATGCAATGTACCCAGCTGTGGACGCATATCTGACGATGAGGCCAGAATAGTTAAAGCACGCATCTTAGAGACCTCATTCGTCCTTATCGAGTTTGGTTCCAGCACAAGTCTTATGGTGCCTCATTTCTCGGCTGCACGGCACAATATTGAACCTACTTAGATCTGGCCGGACAGTCGACTAAGGTCAAATGGTCCCAAGTCTGAGTGGTAAGCGAGTTGCAGTAGAATGACGATAAGACAGTGTCACTGGGCGGAAGGTACTTACAACGACTCTTTGATATAACCTTGGCTGTTAGTGCTGAGACGTTCAATGCGTTTGGGCGACTGTGTTGGTGTTCAGGCTGTAGAGAAGTAAAGGCAATATTTCAGCTACTCTTACCGGAAGAAGCCTTCGGTATTAACGAATGGGAGTAAGTTGCTTACAGTAGTTCATCCTGGAATTGTATGAGCGCGTGAACAGATCAGGTTTCAACGCAATGAAGGTGTTGAAACAGTGCGAGCAAGACGTTGGCCTTGGATATCCCGAAGGCGGTGCGAGTGCCATTGCATAACTAGTTCTTGGAGCATATGCAGAAGGTAAAGATCAGGTACACACTGACGGTGCATACTTGAACTGGCAAACAGAGACCTCTTTGTGAGGTGCAGGGTTGAATGGGACTAATGGACTGGTTTTAGCATATACATTATCGTTATGCAACCATTTCGTGGGAGCATATCGGTGAATTTACATTTCATATTGGACTGTGATACCTCCCCAATGCTCTTCTGAATTGTTGCCATTTGTGCCCCTTCTCACCCCTGTCAACTTCACGAATTTGTATCTTGCCACTGTTTATTCTTCCTGAGTAGGGTTTCGATCATGCCAATATGCAGCAAGGCTATGTTCACTGGTCTGTAGAAGATGTTGTATCTCTATGAAGATTTCAAATTAGTTCTTTAGAGGTTGTAGTGTTGTCTCGAGGAAGCTGCTTAAGCCGGAGAACTGGAAGTGATCAATAGGAGTCGGTGATATGAGATATATGGCGCATGATCTAGTCTCATTAAAGATACAAGAGAATCCAGGCTCATGGAGCAGTGCACCAGGAATCTTTTCGTGCTCGACTTGAGGTCATTGCTACAAAGCCCCAGAACAGCTGTGCTGTCTGATATTCCAGGCCAAAAAAAGTGTCCATCTCCAATACCAGCGATCAACAAACAGAACAAACTGGGAATCATCACGCCAAACACTGAGAAATCACATAAAAATAATTGATATGATAGATGTCAAAAAGAGAAGATATAAAGTGGAATTAAACCACCGTTGTTGGACAAACAGGGAATCGAACCCTGGACCACTCCCAAATTGTGCAGGAGGAATCATGCTAAGGGAGTATTATACCACTAAACCATTCGCCCAATGCGATTTTTGATGTGAGACATTGTGCCGAGCCGGAACTTGAATGCTGTCTGTCGGGTCAGGCACGCCAGAGGAATGGCAAGCTGGTTGATTTGATGACTGATTGAATGTTTGAGTGAATACGTGACTGACTGGGGGATTGAATACCTCATTTCCTACGAACAGCTGAGATCTGGAAGACGGATCATTTGATTCGTTTCGTGATAGCCTTCTTCATGTTAATTGTGACAGAGTTTTAACAGTCGAGATCATTGTCTATCCACATTCAACTAGACTGAGGGAATGTTGACCAGATGAGACAGCATTGAGGGTTGAGCTGTGGACAAGCTATCTAACGAACAAATGGTGCTATGCGTATAGTAAGTTATTGCGATGAAATGATCAGAATACACACAATGATAAATAACTTCCTCGAGATCCCTACTAAATTACAAAGGTCCTTCTATCCTGAAACCTCTTCACGTATTAGCTGTGCATCCCTGTCGAACAATGTAACTATTTCGGCTGACGTCTCGAACAGCCGTTCGACGAATGGGTGTTGGCAGCCGTACACTGATACGCTCGTTTCCAATAGTTGCTGAATCAATGACCTTGCCTCACTCAAACAACCTTGTAAGTATAGTCCTGAAGAAAGGCTTAGAATCATGGAGGAAACTCTCCGTCGATGTTCTTCGCCGTAATCCTGGCACCAGCTCTTCAAGATCTCGTTTTGGACCGATACCAATTCCTGTTTCTCACCCTTGTCAATGAGTAATACTGATAGATTATTTGTTGCCTCTATAGTATTGAGATCTTGGTTGCCATATCGTTGTTGGCATATCCTGACTTCTTCTCGTTGCAGTGTCATGATTGCATCAATCTTGCCTAGCCTTTTCAGAGCTCGCAAAAGGTTTACCTTTGCGGTACTTGTGGTCGCCGACTCATTGCCTTCAATGAGTTTGCATCTCTCGAGCATCACACTCAATGTTTCTACTGTCTCATATGTGCCCCTTTGTTCTTGCAACAGAAGAGTCAGAAAGACCTTGGCCCACAACGTATAAGGATGATCATTGCCATAACTCTTCTGGCACTTTCCAAATTCTCCCCTCACTATCGTCAATGCTTCCTCGCCCTTGCCTCCAACCCGCAACCGACACGCAAGGGCGAATGACATTAACGTTGTTGCCAGGTCGTCAAAGTGTTGTTTACACTGATTCCGTACCTCTATGAACATTTGCACTGATTCTTCCAGCTCGTGAGGTTCCTTCAGTAGCATTGCAAGGCCTGTTTTGTTGATCATCATCTCAGATGGACTTGATCCGCCCTGTCCGACTCTTCTTCTCAACACCGATACCGATCCGCCAGGCGTAGATTCTTTGTGATTCTCAAAAAAATCCAGAAGAACCCTTGCAGCCACGGTGATGGTACTCTCGAGGCCCAAGACTCGGCGACTTCGACCAAAGACATCCCTCAAGAACAGTATCGAATCTTTTGCACCCACTTGGCTCAAAGGTATCATTGCTTTGTAAAGCATGGAAGAAAGCGTGGTGGGGTGATCTTCACCATAAAGCCGTTGGTTCTCCTGAAGCAATATTGATGCCATCCAAAAGGATTCACTTGACCGTCCGTTGCACTGGTTGAAACAGGCTAGATCCTCAAGATGTTCAATGCTTGTTTTCTGTGCCTGTTCAGAAAATGTCGAGATTTTCTCGAATCGCTCAAAGAAACCCTTCAGATGCGGCAAAACCCGGAGTTGTGAGGTAGGGCCATGGCCACGGTTGCGTATGTCACCTAGGTAAACGACCAAAAGGCTTAAAGACACAAGCCACAAATTCTCTAACGCTTGGTCTGAATCAGGTATGCGATCGTAGCCCCAAGCCCGGACGAGGCGATGAATCCAGTATGAGCCTTTTCCTTCTTGGTATTGGCAGAGAGAGTACTGCTCCAGGAGAGTAAAGCATCGTTCGAAAAGAGGCAAGTTGCTTGGGTCTATTCCTAAGAAAGAGGCTAGCTCTTCAACAAGTCTCGCAGAGCTTGTACGCGCCCCGATTTGGAAGAGATTCATATGAATATCCTCGTTGTGGAAAAGGCAGAGGAGGGTCAGGAGCCGGCATGCCTCGGGAAGCTGGTTATTTACCGCAGCGAGCGATGTTTCCCACACGGTCATGACGTTATGATCGTAGTTGTCAATGAGTCTCTCCGGTGTCTCTGAGAGTAGTTGTCGGCGGCGACGACGGAACTCATCAAGATAGAGCGTCAGGTTGGCTTTCAACCGGGGGGTTTGAAATATATATCTGCCTGCCATGCTTACAGCCAGGGCAAGACAGCCGAGTTCCTTAACAATAGACAATACTTCAAGCTGACTTTTATCCCGAGAAGTCTGCATCTCTGCGCATGAGAGGAAGAGATCGACAGCCTCTGACTCTTGAAGATCCTCGACATGAACTCCATCATAAGTGGACAGAGATTTCGCGATGGCTTGTCGGCTTGAGAAGATAATATGGACGTTGGGAGAGTTGGAGAAGTAATCAGTGAGTTGGATAAAATCTTTGTCCTTCTTGTACAAAGAGTCAGCGCCATCGAATATGATGAGGCATTGTCCTGGTGCTTTGCTCCACCAGCTGAGCACTGCTTGCTTCACTTCATCGCGGCTAGGCTCTTTCGATGACTCCTTAGCTATTACCAGCTTGTAGATTCCCAGGAAGTCTCGGTCAATACAGGCTGTATGACTAGCTTGAATCCAAAACGTGGCAAAGTAGTCGGATCGATAATGCTGTAGGTAGCTCAGAGTTAACTGAGTCTTGCCAGCTCCGCCCTTGCCCCATGTTCCAACTTTTCTCACCTCCTGTTGGGCGGAGTCGGCGGGTTCAGGCTTCGTAAGTTGTTCCCGGATACTGTCACGGAGGCTGGATCGTTGAACAAATGTCTTTACAGGTGCCATCCCATTCAGGGGATAGTGTATGGCTGATACCGGGGCTACGAGAATATCAGTTGATTGTACACCACAGAGTGGTTTGATTGTCTAAAACCTAGTACGAACCTATCTGGCGGCACTTCAAAGCACGTCCAACTTCTTCAGTGATGGTATCCAGGACCAATACGCACGCAAGGTCGTTGGCAGATGCGAACTTGCAGATGGTGCTATGATCAGCATGAGTGGCAATCTGCTCCTCTCTGTTGCCGGGTAGATTCAGTGTGGCAGAATCTTTATCAACGATCTGCCCATGATCAGTAAGAATGCCCTCATTTTTCGAGTCAACTCGCTGGGCTTACCAGACCCATTTTCCCGTAAGGGACTCCCTCGTAGAAACTAATGACAAAGCATTTCTCTGGAAGATGGCGGGACTGTTCGAATCGTCTTACAGCCTCGGCGGAATTCGCTTTCAAGCCATTGAGGAGGTCGTTGCTGGGCTGCAGCGTACCCGTCCCGACGATTTTGGCAATAATATCGCCAAAATTAGCGTAATTACCACCTCGATGGGGCGTCGCGAAGAAGACGAGAAGACAAACTGTTTCAGAGATTGATTTGTGCTTGGAGTTCAGTAAAGCTTGAACGAGTGCCTAAGTGAAAAGTAAGTTCCTTTGCAATCCGTATTTGCGATGCTGGTAGAAAGTTACCTCTTTGACCACCAATCCACCAAGGCTGTGGCATATCAAGACAAGTGGCCTCCGTGGATCGCTCTGTGTAGATTAGCATGGACATCCAACGCAAACGACCAATCACTATGGTATACCTTTCTGTTCCTGTGCAGCCAGCGGAGCAAGGGGCCACCGTGGTCATCGAGCTTGATCGCGGTAGCCCCTATTGCAGGACTGGAATTGTATGCGTAAAGCATAATTCGAGCTGGTTTTGGAAGAGCATCTGGCAGAAAGTCCCTGAGCCAGAGCTTGTCGCCAGATGTCCACGTATCGAAAGCATGAGTCGGGTTGTTCTTGATATTGAGGCCGTGAACAGCGACGATGCTAAGGATGCATTTATTAGCAGGATTATAGTGAGGACAGTCGAACCCAGCATACTCAAGCTCTGCGGTCTGAGGAGGGTTGCCATGTTCGGCGCTGTCAAAGACAGTATGCAGACCGAACTGGTCCATTTCGATCGTGCGTTAACGCTCGACGTTCAAAGGTGGGTGTGGTGTACACAACGCGTCAAGATGGTTTCTGACGCCTCTCCAGAAACAATGAAGACAGATGAATGGTGGTGGATGCTGTGAGTAGAAATGTCTATGAGAGCGCGAGCCACTAAGTAGAGAAAATATGGCCTCCAAAGTAAATAAACACAAAATGGCAAGACTTAAGTACCATAGAAAATGCACAAACAAGAAAACAATGAAGAGATGAAAACTCTTCAAGACGGTCATGCATGAGAAGCAAAATCAGGCAACAAAAGTGCACATTCATCACACCGCCTTGCTTATCGAATGAAGTGACGGACTCCTGTATCACACAAGCTGAGCGGCATTGAAATGGAAGTTCAGGAGCTGAAGTTCACGGCTGTGGAGGGGTTGGGCGTACTGACAGGAAACAAGTGGCGTCCGGTCCAAGATCCAATAGATCTGTCCAAGTCTCGCCAGTTTCACCTTGGAGATCTCACAGGCATTGGCAGGAAGGTGTTCACTACATCAATAAGAGCAACCAAACATACAGCTAAGAGAGAAACCAAGATTTTCGCGTCCTGATTAAGTAACGACAACGAGAAATAATGTCACAGACAAAAGAAATGCTCTTCCCCAGTCAGAACGAAATGTTCCCCATTGACTGAACGGCTTCGAGACTACCCCGTGCTAGCAAGCGTCTGGCCAGACAGAAGCAGCAAAACCACCAAAAAGAAAAAAGAAGAAAAAACATACAACAGCGGGGATTCGCTGGTCGTCACCGACCCAACTACTAATCCGCCCCTCACTGGCTTATCTATGGGAGAGCGGACGGGATCCCGAGTTCTCCAGTGGGTATGGTCGTATGTACTGAGAGTTTCTTCAAACTCAATCATATTGTTAACAAGCGTGCTGCCGAGTGTGATCTTGTCTGCATGAATAATTATGGAGATGCTCTACTTGAAGGCACGCGACTTTATCTTAGGTGCCGAGAGTCTGATAGCCTCGGAAGGATAACTGTATTGGTGTTGTAAACAACATCATTATATGCATTGATATGCCTTGTTTCTGAAGTGAATGCGGCTGATGAACTCTTTTTGGATGACTGCAAACCAAATGCAACGCGAAATCTAAAAGCACTTGATGCTTGCAAATTTGCCTCGCCTCAAGCAATATTGATGCTAGGGCAACACAGAAACATTGAATTCCATTATATGCTTTTGTTTCTTTTTCTTTTCCTTTTTCTTTTCCTATTTCTTTTTCTTTTTCTTGGCCTCACACATAACTCCTTGTCTCGCTTTGCTCAGTACGGAGCAAGTTAGTTGTCTTCTGTTTAGTCTCAAACAATGCAGATGCACGTATTCAGAGTGGGGCAGTTTTGGTGGGTTTGGCTTCTCATACCCTATCACTACAGTGGCCATCCTCTAACACCACCACTGTGTGCAGGCTACCTATCTCCGTCGCGGTGTTCAACTCAAGTACAAGTATAGCTCCTTCCCTCAGTCTGGCCCTGTCATTCTTCTTCTCACCAGGCATCCGTTGTTTACTTTTCAGTGAGCTACAACAAACAGCAAACTCTTGAAACTTCACTCTTCCAACAACCATCACACACTTCCAACAACCATCACACACTTCCAACATGTCGCGCAGAGAACTGAACAACACCGATCAGACCGACTGGTCTGTGACCTCGCTCTCGGACTCCATCAAGAGCATGGCCATCGCCAGTCTCCGGCTCGCAAAGCAACCCTTCACCGAGGAAGAGATGCAATCCTCGACCCCAGAGCAGGTTCTCCAACGCCTGCTCTCTACCAGTTCGTACATTTCGACAACCTCCAGTCTCGCAATGAAGCACAACGCTGCCGGTCCCGATTCTCAGCGTTACTTTGAGGAGCTTGGGAAAGGCCAGTGTGGGACAGTCTACGGCTTCCTGGGCACTACTACCGTGGCAAAGCTGCCCAACAACGATCGCAAGCTCGACGAACTCCATGCCGACTACGGCATGCATCTGGAAATCCAGCACGCCATTCAACAGCATGACCCAGACCACGAGATCAGCGTCAGAGTCCCAAAGCTCGGTGCTTGGATCAAGCCCACCTCGAAGTTCTGGCGCGAATGCGGACTGCTTTTTGATCCCAATGTTCAAGTTAGAGGCTTCGCTTTGGAATCTGAGCGAGTCTTCCCTGCACCACTCCCAGTTAGGGAGGCACTTGTCGATGCTCTCATGCCCACCAGCATCAAACGTCGCAAGCAGGAGTTTCTGGCCAAGCCCGAGAACAAGAATTGCTTGATTCGCATTTACCTGGGCCGCCGTCACACGACCAAGAAGCAGGACAGGGTTCAGAACCTGAAACTTCAGAATTTCCCACTCCACGTCAACGAGATGGAGGCACTGGGTCTTGACACGGCTCGCTTCGCGCGACTCATCGCCAACACTCTGGCCATCATGCACTGGGGCGCAATGATCGACGGCAATGATGTTGAGTTTGTCCTCGGCAGTTCTCCAGCCCAGAACAGAACTCCAACCAGGGAGGAATTCAAGACCCTTACCATGTGGGAGCTGGGAGACCTCTGCGAATTCAATTTCGCCCGCAGAACAATGGAGATGTGGCTCATTGACTTCAACCAGTAAGTAGCGTTTCCCTATTACATTGCGTGAAAGCTGACATTTCTGTCTTTAGGTGCAGCGCGATCGAAAACAACGATGCGGGGATTGACAAGCTCGTCAAGGCTTTCATCCACAACGACCCATACTATCCTCGACCCGGTCAGTCCAATGACAACGACAAGAAGCTTTGGGGTGTTTTCCGCGAGAGTTACCTTGAGGTGAGCCACAAGCTGGCCGAGGGTTCGAGCAGCCCAGACAAGTTCATCGCACTCGTCGAACGGGAGAGCAAGAAAAAGAGCATCGACAACCTGTTCTAGACGGTTTACAACCTGGGATGCATTGGCTGTCATGTGGTGCTCAAGTCTCTGCAGCATGTAGCCCTAACCCAAATCCCAGGGATGTAGGGTGTGTTCAATCCATGACTGCATATGCACTCTATTTGCGAAATGCTTGGCTCAGGGCAGGGATCGGGGTTTAAATATGGGGTAAAGTGTCTCCATGTTTTGGAGACACTAGTTGACGATGACATGGAGGATCAGGAGAGAATAAGCTAGTCAGTCTCCATAAAAGAATAAAAGATAAGGTTGGAGAAAAGATCCCCGAAACATGCAAGACCCCACCACACTGGTCACTTAGATCAGATATCATGATCAGTCGAGAGCTAGGCATGTGAATATCGACACAGATTTAAAACAAACTATCGCTCTTCTCGTCTGGTTTTGGACCCCCAAGTCACTAATTACCCTCGCCAATACCATCTCATCATGTCCAACACCTCAGTTGCGGCCTCGTCCGAGCAATCCAAACCCGGCATCAGAGTTGCTGTGGTACAGGCTGAGCCAGTCTATTTCGACCTCCAGGGCGCCGTTGAGAAGACACTGAAGATAATTGCTGAGGCTAGCTCAAAGGGTGCCCAATTGGTGGCATTCCCGGAGGTTTGGATTCCTGGCTACCCTTCATGGATCTGGTGAGTGGTTACAACCTTTACCTGTGAACCTGCCGAATACAAAAATAACCACCTTGCACAGGTCTCGGGGTTGCGATATTGAGCTGGTGCAGCTGTACATAAAGAACTCGCTCAGACTCAAGTCAGAGGAGATGGATCGAATTTGTGCGGCGGCTGCCGAGAACAAAATAGCTGTTGTACTCGGATACTCGGAGAGGGACGGCAACTCGCTCTTCCTTGGTCAATGCTACATCGATTCCAGTGGTGTTATCCGGATGAACAGAAGAAAGATCAAGCCGACACACATGGAGCGTACTGTTTTCGGCGACGGCGGTGGCGAGTCTCTCCTCAATGTTGTCGATGACCCCAACGTAGCCAAGGTTGGCACGCTTTGCTGCTGGGAGCATTCTCAGCCTCTGTTGAAATTTCACACCCACTCACAAGGGGAGGAGGTTCATGTCGCGGCATGGCCGGCACAGTTGCTGCACGAGGAGGGGAAAGGGCTCTGGTCAACCGCCAACGAAGGTAAGAGCAACAACTACTATTCAAGACCCAGGACGAATGCCTTGTTCAACCAGACACTAACTTTTCTATTCAAGGTTCTCTCAACCTTTCAGTCACATATGCTATCGAAGGTGGCTGCTTCGTCCTGCATGCATGCGCAATCCTCGGTCGACGCGGCGTAGACCTGATGGGAACACATGATGGTGATCAGTATTACGCGCCCGGTGGTGGCGGTTCATGCGTTATTCGTCCCGACGGTAAAATCATGACTGAGCCACTGCCCAGTGATGAAGAAGGTCTCATTATCGCTGACCTCGACCTGAACGACATCTTGCGCTCCAAGGCATACCTTGACACTCAGGGCCACTATACCCGTTCTGATCTCTTGTGGCTTGGCTGTGACACAAGACCTAAGCCCAGAGTTAGATCACAGCATTGATGTATTATATTTCTTTATAGCTTAGTTAATGCTATTTGTTTGTAACAGAATGTGGTATCAGTCAGGCGCACTTTTGTTGCCAGGAAGAAGCTTGAAATTTCCAGCTGTTGAGATATATGAATCCAAAAAAGGTGTACAGTACCTTAGTAGATAGGAAGTCTCGCTGTTGCGACCAGAACGTGTCTACAGCTTCAATTCAAGGCAACCTCTTACAAGGATTGTTGCATGACACAAATGAACACAAACAGTGATGTCAACAAGCTTGTGTGCATTGAGATATAAGATCGTTCATCAGCGCAAGGCTTTACATTTCTGTCTGAACTCTTGTCTTCCAACGTCACTCGAGCAGGCTCATTGAACTAGAAAATATAAGCCCGACAGGGAAAGCCAAATGTCGATGTACGCCAACACAGTGATCACATCCTCACGAATGATCTTAGCATCTAGTGTACGCAAAACTTGTTTGTGAACCCCAATCAAATCATGATATTATAACATAACTCGAGGCACTACATATGTATATTAATCCCTTCTTTTTATCTCAATGCCCTGCATTTATTTTCCCTTGTAGGCCTCGACCTCAATCTCGATCTGCATCTGAGGGAATGCCAGACGAGGGACGGCAATGGCGGTCCAGACAGGTCGGTGACCGGGGATTCGCTTCTTGAGCTTCTCGACGAGGTAATCGTAAGACGCACCCATGTCGACGTGGTATGTGCGGATCAGGAAGACATCCTCCCAGCCCTTGAGACCAACAGTCTGGAGGACACGGTCGACGTTCTCGAAAGCAAGGTCGATCTGGCCCTTGACGTCGTTGGCGTCGAGCTTGCCGGTGTTGTCCCAGCCACCCTGACCAGAGCACTTGACAATGTCTCCGAGAACGACAGCCTGCGAATAGTGGCAAAGGTCGCTGTGCTTCTGGCCGGCGCCCTCCTCGTTGTAGTACTTAAGCGAAGACATCGTGGTAGATTGGGGAGTCAGTTCTGGTATTCATGAGATTAGTGTTTCGCTCTTGCACAAGGCTGTTATAGGGATATACGTACAAGGATTGTGACTTGAGCTTGGGCAGGAGATAACTGAATAAGGTGAAGTTGAATGGATTCTCTTGTGAAGAGCCTGGAAACACGAGTAGATAAAGTTCTTTATATCTTGAGCAGGCAATGGAGCGTGGAGCTACTTCGTCATATGAATATCAGATATCAGTCAAGTACAAAATCAAATGCCGAGCCGACATTCTTTCTCCAACTGCCTCGGGGTTCTCCAACTGATTGGCTGAGTAATGACATTCTCGGAGAACCCAATGAAGTTTGACTTTGCAGATAATCCCCTGCTAGAGAATGGACGTCCCGGGTGGGATTACAGTATGGGCACTTGGACAAAATGGTCTCGAGCATACTGTGTAGGTCACATTGTAGGAGGTGAAATCATGGAATTCACGAGTATCTCTACTGCCAAAGTGTTTGGACTGGACAGATTCAGTCTGGAGAGTGACTAAGCCACTTCAGCATGATCAACAGCATGAACCATTTACTGAATTGTAAGAAACCCCCAAGTCGATACAATAACTCGGTATTCTTCTCCAAGAAAACAGCATGTGCTCTTAGTAACCCTAGTCAAAAACTTAACCATCAATTACTGGATCGCTTTTGCGTATCCACAAAGCTTTCCGCCGAGTTGCTTAGTTAGGGGTTTATTCTGGGCGTCCATAAAGATGTATCCCCAGAAATTTAATAATTTTACAGCTACTTCCTTTGGTCCCAAATTCATAGTTCCGTCCTCTATGCCGTCCATGGAAGACAATGCCAGTTGTAGCAGTGCTCGAACATTCTTAAATACTTCCGTTCCGGCTTCAACAGTCAGGGTGAAAACCAATTGTAGGGTACAGTCTTGAACTTACCTGGCGGCGTAGTGTTTCCATGACCTAGATGACAGACCCAGGAGGCCAGAATAACCATTGATTCAAATACGGCCATGGTCTTTTCAAAACTCCAGTAGCTGACCTGGGAACGCACAAAGAAAGTGACACCGGTATTTGCAGGTTCTTCTAAGCAATGGGCCAGGTTGCTCATGTCAAGCCAGGTATTTACAGCGGGGACTTGATGTGGTGCCACGCTACTTCGTGTCAGAGCCGGCAGCCTGGTTGGACTAGACGTATATAGCGTCTGCGCCTGGATGTGGCCATCTAGCAGAAGGGCTCTTGCGAGTGAAAGCTGGAGCAAAGCCTCAGTATCTTTCAGGAGTACGGTTGAAGAATCCGTCGTGGCTAGAGCTTGGCGGCATTGCGTCACGATTTCGCTGCTAGGAAACTGTGTTTAGCAAAAGCTCCGGTTTTGTCCAGCTGCGAAGAGATATGCATGCATGTTGTAAAGCAAGGGTACTTACACAAGACGTCTACATTCCACGATAATGAGGTCGTCCGGCAGCACACTCTCCGGTATCTGACTCAAAAGCGTGACACGATGTAAGAGGGCCCCAGAAAGGAGGAAGAGAGATTGGACAGGAAGGGTCTGTAGTTGGTCGTGGTGCCGCAGGGCATCCTTGGAGAAGAGCCTATCTACCAAGTCAGCCACTGTGCCAGAACACACAGGGCCACTTTCGGGACCATGTCTGAATGTGTCAGGTTCTGCTGAGTGCCATACACTCTCCAAACAGGGAAACCTTAGGTTGAGACTCTCCAAGGCTACCAGAGACTGAGAACTGCAGATGATTTGATGAGGGACCACCGAGAGAAGGCCAAAAGCCCGCGTTCTGCGGCTCGTCTCCGCCTCAACCCACTCACACCAAGTACTCTCGGGATGATTTCCCAGTGAAGAGTGAGCAAGAAAATGGACTAGACCGCTCTGTAGGATCTGGAGCTGCTGTAGGATATCGTCGGGTTGTTCCAGCTTGACGAACTCTAGAAGTGATAGAAATGCGATAGCTAAGTAAACTGAAGTTCTGGTCTCGGTGTCAATTCCAGGCGCAATAGTTGTGAGTGTGTGAAGTATGACTGAAGGACACTCACCGCTGCTCCAACAAGCTGTTGTCTTGTACGGTCGACGTCCATAGCTTCAGGACAATTTCTCTGCTTGCCATATAGAGCATCATGGCATTTTTTGCTTCAAATAGATGCCATGCTCCAACGGCAAGCACAGCCAGACGCGCTACGACAGGTAATTGGTTGATGTCAGCGCGAGGATGGAGGACTGGAAGCCTGCTACTTTTCATAAATGACTTGAAGTATCTGACTGTTGTCTGGGCTGAAGGAGTGATGAAATGGGGGTTCTGGGTGAGGTAGGTCTTGAAAGCAGGGTCCGACAGGTCTCTGTTTACTTCATGATCCATGTTCATGCCAGATGAGATGCCTCGATGGTGGAATGGTACAGGGAGTGTGAGGTCCGATTGGGTGCAGCCCTGTGTTTCAGGAGACCGTTGGCCCAAATTGTCCGGGATTCCTGTGGTTTCAGATTGGACGAATCTACTAGGTCCGGAACCGCCAACCAGAGGGGCCAGGCCACTGTGGGCGATGAAATTTTGGAAGCCCGAGAGGGGTCCATCGCCAGTGCCTGCTTCCAAGGTCGACGAAACTACAAGACTCATCAACTAAACAGTAACACCAAAGATCCTTATAATACAAACTTACACATGTCAGGGTATTCCGGAGGTAACGGCAGGGCAGGACTATGTTCGGAGACGGCATTAGTGTGAGTGAGGACTGGGGAGTCGTCGGCGGTGGCTTGGCTTTGCGTCGCAGAAGCCACTGTTGCGGATTCCGAAGGTCTAGACGCGGTTGGGGACGTCAGTGCCGACTCTTGGAGGTCAAGCACCCCATGGCCGTTGTGGCCGGGCTTGGAAACGTACCTAGCGGGTGAGTGTGAGGGTAAGGGTGACTGATGGGCCAGTCTCTGATGGCGACGTAACAGGTCTCTTCGGGCAAAAGACTGTCCGCACTCACACGCGTACGGCTTCTCCTTTGTGTCTAAAGTGAGCACCAATCCCTGGTCAACAGGACAAACATTATGTGGTTGGAGAAGAGAGGCACCCCCATCCCATTCCCCTTGTTTGGATGTAGGCGGACTAACGAATACGGGTATGCCTTTGGAGATGCTCAAACTTGCGAAATCTGGATCCGCAATGCGAGCAATGATGTGGCCTACTAGAATCATCCATTTTCTCTTCCGCAACGGTGCGGTGATGTTGTGCTCTGTAGGAATATGCGTGAACCGGAAGGGGAATGTGCCAGACCTTCTCCAACGGACTCGGGGTTCTAATAACAAATCATTTCGGGCATTTGGCCTTGAGTGATGACAAATAATGACTCCACAGCGACGAATCAGTCTTGAAGGGTGTCAAGGGTCTAGTCTGTTTTGGTAGATTCTCCAACGCTAGAGTTTGTGCTGGCTTGGAGATCTCCATTCCACTGATGTGTTTCGTTTTCCTCCTCTGCGTTTGTTCATTCTCATTATACCAAACAAAGCAAAGAGCTCCCCTCGAGCAAAATCTCCTATCATGCCCGGTCAGAAGACGTCGTCGGGAAAGAGGTTTGCTGCTCCGCCGGCGAGGTCCGCATGTACATCCTGGTATGTTCTTCGATCTTTCCACGCTGTTCTGTCTGTTATGGATGCCATGGTCCTCGGACTGATGTATTTACAGTAGAGCCTCTAGAGTCCGATGTAGCGGAGACACTCCGTGCGGTCGCGTACGTCATTATCAGTGCTTCTGGACGTTCTCATGCTTAGGGATGTTTTATCTGACATTTGTTTCAGTGTATCAGCAGAAATCAGTCATGCATCTTCACACCGAGTCGTCGCGGCCAGAGACCACGTTCAGGTCCCAAAAGCAAGCAAAGCGTAGTCTCCCTACGTCAGACTGGCAATTCCATCCAGACAAGCGGTTCTGATCCCATCATTGCTCCACTGATCGAATTAGACACCAGTCCTGTCAGTCCTGACGACGACTTCAGGGGCGGTTTTCTTCCATCGCTCTATGGCGACAATTTGGAAGAATTCTGCTTTGACGATATATTTGGAGGGCCTTCGGAAGATGCTCTAGAGAGCTTCTTCACCGACATCTTCAGCATCCCTTCTTTTCCACGAGCCAAGACCGCCGACGGACCAGTGTTGGAACCTCTCCAGTCTGAGCGACCTGTCGTTCGAGGCTACAGATCCGACGAGGAAGTGTACGTTGAACCCGCTATAGCATTGGTTTCTTCCAGCATTCTTGCCTTCTAATCTAAGTGTACGCCTA
The DNA here is from genome assembly GCA_013623535.1 of Fusarium penzigii. NCBI lineage: Eukaryota > Fungi > Ascomycota > Sordariomycetes > Hypocreales > Nectriaceae > Fusarium > Fusarium penzigii. The sequence continues at coordinate 190,723 of JABFFC010000077.1, forward strand.
ACTAACGTGACCTTTTCTCGCTACTAGAATACAAGCCTATTATGAACTGATCCATCCCGCTTTCCCAATCCTCCCTCCTCCGCTGGAGGACACGCCACCAGACGCAAACCATGCTTCCGAATCTTGGGCTCCAAACGGCCAATTCTTTTCCGACTACGAACCTTCCTCACCCCTGATTCTGGCCCTGTTGTCGCTTCTCACTCTCTTGCCCCACGCTAATAACGAGCAAGCTCTCCACGACGACAGTCGTGAATGCCGTGCCACTTTCGCTCAATCTCTAGCCCAATGCGCCCTCGAATCGATCGAGATTGGAGCAAGCCCAGGCCAGCCAGCATGTTCCCCACTTTCACCGTCGCCGTTTCATCCACATGTGCCAACAGATTTAGAGGCTCCTCTGGCATACTGTGTGCTGAGTCTCTATCAATATCTCCACCGCGGTGACATGGCAGAAATGGTACACTTTGCAGACCAAGCCTATGATGCGTGTGTGCGTCTGTCCTTACACAGGTTCAATGATGAGAGCAGCGTCTTTGCCGAGGCAATAAGAAGAGGATGGTGGATGACTGTAAGAAAGTAGTTCCTTGAAGCAAAAGCCACTTACTGACAGCATTCTCAGTACGTCAGCATATGCTTTTCCGCAACTATAACCTGCAAGGTAACTTGCGTCCCAGGGACCCAAAAGATGTGCATTTCCATGCTCACAATTCTTCCTAGCCACCTACACGGCCCACAGAGGTGTCCAAGTTCACGACCGCTTATCCTACGATTGGCATCACATCAACGGTATGTGCTTGATCATGCTTTTGCTCATCGATACGGTGACGGACAAATCTAACTGTGCAAAGAGCTTGGACTGGGTTCAGTATATCCGAGCCGAAGAGACCCTTGTCGCTGCTACCCTTCTCCTGGTCGCTCTCGTCACAGGATCCGACTCGGAGGCCGCTACGCCAGCATTTAGGCAGAGTCTCACCTTTATGAATGCTGCAATAGACAATCAGCTAAGCTGTCTCTCGACATATGATGACTTGCAGTGGTGCAACAACACGTCGCCCGAGGACAGATTATTACAATCCCTCAGGGCCATGACTGTAATCAGATTAATGAGGTGAGTTATTTCTCTCCGTTATCTCCCCATTCGAGTGCCTGCGTGACCAACAAATCCAGTGCCCGGATCAAAACTCACAGGTATTGTGCCATGATGAGTCATCCCAGTATTTTGAAGAGGTTTGAAGCGGTCCCGTCATGGCGGCCTCCCCATGCGCTCCGCCAATCTGTTTCTACAAAGGTCAATGTCGAGGATAGAAGTCGTGTCGCTCGGCTGTTTCCCTTTGCATGTCAAGACTCTCTGAACATCTGCGTCGACTCCGCGTTGGAAGTTGCCAACTGCCTGGCATTATTACGCAATGACCTCTACAGTAAGTAGACTACACGAACGCTCGGTGAGAGTACAACAACTAAACGAAACCAGTCGCTCCCTTTGCCTGCTCGGCCCTTCTAGCCGGCTACACACTCATGATGATATCTTTCTTTCAGAATTATAGTCCAGAGGAAGGAGTGTGCGCAGTTTCTGCTGCCGAATTACAAGATCGGTGCAAGTCTGGTGTCAATACCTCTCTCGACACACTCCAACATTTTGCTGTTGGTTTCGACTTTATTAAGATACTCAAAGGTACGGTTATCCTCACTTGGCACATTTACAACGAGTCGCCTGTTAACTCAAATTCGTACAGACCAGCTCCAAACGGCTGCAATTGCTTGTGAGATGCGAGAGGTTGTTTGATGATAGATGCCAATCACACAGGCCTTGTGTACATCAATAGGAATTTATCTTCAATTCACCACCAAATCTTGCGCTTGATGATAATCTACTTTGCGATGGATGTATGAGTCGTGGCTCCACAGCCACAATGAGCAGAACGTTTATGTAGAAGCGTACTAAGAGTAGAAGAACTTCCATAACGTACCATCTCATTCCATAGTCAAAGGCAGGACAGGTTGCAACTATCACAGCTTGACATGAAAATTGATCAACGATTTTCTTTAGTTGCTGATCAAGACGTGTTTACAATATTGCTCGATAAAGTAATCTGGCTACTTGGCCTTCAGCTACATATTAGTCAATGAACAAGTAAGGGTTACAAACAATAAGTTTTGTAATCTCAACAATCTCAAACCCCCACCTAACCGTCGGCTTCCATCCTGATCTTATTGGCTTTAGGCACTACATACAAGTTGATATTCAATCGAGACACAAGTGTATCTCAAAGACTAAACCTTCAAATCGCCTTTGTCCTTGATATGTCGGCTATCATCCACGTCCCCATCTGAGATTTCAACGCCTGTGGTCAAGGTGTTGACCACCTTCCCCCCGACTGCAGTCAACTCAGGAGCAGGAGCTGCAACCTCGTCGCCAAAAAGGACGCCAATTTCTTCAAGAGAGAGACCATTTGTCTCGGGGAAAAAGAACCAAATGACAGCGGCGCCAGCCAGAGAGGCGAAGATGAAAACTATCATCAGTTGTTAGCACAGGACGTTTGTGAAGGGAAGTCGAATATCAGCTCACCGAGGTAATATTTCCACCCAATCTCAGAAAAGGCCACTGATGCCGAACCAGTGTACAGCAGCGTCGTAGTGAACAATCCAGCAACTGAAAACGAGACACCCTGGGCTCGCATCCACGTAGGGAAGATCTCGGACAGATAAACACTAGAACTTAGGTCAGAAAATGGTCATTTGAATAGGATTGACTCATTAAGGCTTGTTGAGTGGTTGTTGACATACTAGCAAGCTGTTTGGGTATCATGGTTAGCATTTGATTCTCAGCAGTTAGGAACATGAGGTGGGCACAACTCACAAGCATCCATTCCTCCAGCGAAGAAGGTGATGAAGAGGAACAGGAACAGAACACCGAATCCGTTGCCGATGGCGTTTTCGGTGCCTGCAAATCTCGCGACCATGGCACTCTCACACGAGATAGCGATTGCCGCTCCAGTCTAAGATGTCCCAGTTAGTACAAGGCAAAGAGGAGTAATAGGGCGGGATATCAAGCATACCATTCCAATAACCATGAGCTTGATTCGGCCGATGCGATCTAGCAGAATGGCATTGATCCAGTTCATAAAGGCTGCCCAGCTGGTGTAAACCGAAAGGAGGAGAAGTGCTTTCCACCCAGTGATACCCAAGCCTTCGTACAGGACAATCTGGTAGTTATTGATGACCTAACGGAAAGGCTCGGCATTAGCCAGCTACAATACAACAGCATAAATCATGACGAAGACGTACCAGGACTCCACTACTTTGCGCAATGGCAATGACCAAGAATCCGTAAATCATTCTCTTTCTGGTGTTGGGTGTCTTCCACAACTGAAGCCAAGATCGCTCGGATGCGCGATCAAGCTCAACCTGCTGTTTGATCTGCTCGAACTCGGCATGGGCATATCGGCTGTCGAGATCTTCAGAGTAGGAATGAAGCTTCATCAGAACTCGAAGACCTTCTTCATCCCTTCGGTTGTAGATGAGGTATCGAGGCGACTCGGGGATGACATGACTCCCGAGGAGAAGCATAAGCGGGGCAAGAATCTGGAATGCAATACAGAGTCGCCATTGGATATCAGGGTTGTCTTCAAAATAACATCCAAGACCAACCCAGCTCGCACCGGCCTGTGAGTCGCATTTAGGTTAGCCACGCATGTAAAGAAGCAAAGGTGGACAGTAAGGAAATGGGTTTCCACTCACATAACCAGAGACAAGGAACACGGCGTGCATGCCAACCATTCGACCACGAGCATGGGCGGGAGAAATCTCAGACTGGTAGAGCGGGCAGATGGTGTCGATCATGCCTGAACCTAGACCCTGGATACCACGTCCAGCAAGGAACATGCCGATGTTAACACTTCCGGTGGTGAACGCGGATGCAGCAACGCAGATGGCGCAGATGATCTGGATGGAGCGCTTGCGACCCAGCTTATCGGCCAGCCAGCCCACAGTAAGACAGCCGATCAATCCACCGGCTGAATAGAGACTGTTCATTGCTGCAGGGTGTCAATGTCAGTGTCTTTCCCTCATCATGGCGTTGTTCATTGCCTGCCCGATCAACGCACCTCCTATCATCTGGGTACTCCATTCGGCTCTTGGCCCCGAGGTTGTCAGATTGAAATAGGTCCAGAAGGAAGGTAGACCAGTGGCCGAGGCAATAATAGAGGAGTTAAAGCCATAGGTAAAAGAACCAAATGCAGTGAAAAGCACCACGGCAAGGTTGTATCGATTGACTGTCTTCATACTGAATGGAGATGTGTATCATGAGCCAGGTGAGGTGATTCTCTAAGCAAGAGGAGAAACAATCAGGATGGCTTTCAGACGCATTTAAAGAACTCGCGGTCGGGTGAAGGAGGCGACTGACTCTTTGATAACGGCCACTCAACAAGCCACGATAAGTCCTATCTGAGCTGGATGACTGAAGTTGACGTCTGTATCAGGCCCACCTCCGCAATATCAGTGGTCCCATAATGATCTACGCTCGCCCTAAGAACCTGGGGTTGGATCAATTTGTTTGTCTCCACAGCAGTTTATCGTCTAGACTCGACTTGACAAGATTAGGGTAGCCAGAGTCTCGGTATGGTTCCCACACAACGTTGGGTGGAGCAAGATTGGAGAAGATATGATAACGAGTGGGAGAGATAACATTCGACGATAACAAGAGCGGAGAAGTGGTGGTATTTGGAGAATCCCGAAGTCTTGCAAGCCTCCTTTCTCCAGTCAAGGAGGGGTCTCGTGTGCTCGTTGGAGATCGGGGAAGTGGTCCCAAGATAACAACACCACTTGATTAAGCCCAACACAGGCTGTTGGTATCCATGTCCGGCAAGACACTTGATCATCTGTTGCAAATGCTTGCCCTAGATTGGGGATAACCTTTTCCTCAACTTCTTGTTGTCCTCCCCCACCCCCTTTTTTTAGCCCTGGATTCCTGATATTAGGATAAAGGAGCTAGTAGCTGCAAGTCATTTATTCCTGATAATATACCGCGAATTTTGATCCCACAGAATTGTGTCTATGGTTGTATATCTACCCTAAAGTCTCTTCTTCTGGCCCATTTGCGAGTACAGTCCATCCTTAGAATCGTTTTACCCATCCCCTTCCTGCCAGCACTCTCAATAACATGTCTCCCTCGTCTACTATCCCCAGCACCATGACGGCGCTGAAACTGGTCCAGGTAAGCGAGATTCTATGGGACCTAATAAATGAGCCACCACGGTCCTAACGAAGGTCATGTATAAGTTCAACCAAAACTATGTGCTGCAGAACAACGTCAAAGTACCCATTCCTGGGCCGAACGAAGTCTTGGTCCGTGTTGCAGCCGCTAGTTATTGCCACACTGATTACCAAGTGTATGAAGGGGTATTCTCAACTCAATTGCCAGTGACACCTTCACACGAGGCTTCAGGCACACTCGTCAGCGTCGGCTTGCAGGTCCCTGATGAATGGAAGGTTGGTGACCGTGTTGGAGTCATCAATTTTAGAAATTCATGCAATGAATGCAGTGGTTGTAAGTGGTCTGCGATGGCCAATGGAGCTTTGGATCCCCGTTATTGCATCAATCGATCCATGTGCGGCATCATTGGATCTGATGGTGGGTTTGCTGAGTACATGATCACACCTCACTCGTCTCTGGTTCGACTTCCCGAAGAGCTATCATTTGAACAAGCAGCGCCATTGATGTGTGCCGGAGTAGGTTTACCCTCCAGAAGCTTATGGCAACTGTCTAACCCATTTCATACAGGCAACTGCGTGGAACGCATTAAATGTCCTGGGTGCTAGCAAGGGAAACACCATAGCCATCTTGGGAATAGGGGGACTTGGTGTTTTGGCCATGCAATTTGCAAAAGCACGGGGGTACTCTGTCATTGCCATTGACAACCACTCTTCAGGTTTACGGCGGGCAGCACAGGTGCCATCCCACCTTCAGCCGGATCTTATAGTTGATTACAGCAGTTCCGACGCAGCCCAGGCCATAATCAAGTTCACAAACGGGATGGGCGTTCACGGTGCAATCGGCTGTACTGAGGATATCCCGGCTAATGACTGGATTTTACATCAACTCCAACCCAAGGGAACTTGCGTGATTCTTGGACATCCGCTAGATGCGTTGAGAATCGATGGTATGAACCTCATCTTTCGAGAGGTAACCATCAAGGGAGCTTTGTACTGCCCGACGGTCGAGGTTGAAAGGATGGTACAAGCAGTGGTTAAGCATGGGATTGTCAGTGAGCTGTCTCTGATACGGCTGGAGGAGGGCGAGACTATTCCCGAGAAGGTTGCGTCTAGCGCTTTCAATGCACGTCTTGTAGTCCAGATTTAAGTAGACGAGAGCAAGGTTAGACTTAGGCTTGTGAATTTCATCACTTTACTTCATGTCCTTGATAGATCATTTGCCAGATACCGTACTTCCCAACCACTGAGAGGACTGTGTGCTTACAAAGTAACAAGGTTAGTGGCGAAAATCGTGAGGTGCTGATGTGAAAACATCAAAGAATGTCAACATTGCCATCTACGGAGCCCCAGCAATGAAATACCGATAGGGTCAATCCAGATGCATTGAGTTAAAAGAGTTTAGAAGTGTTAGTATCATGCCAAGAGAGAAAGACGAAGAATCTTAATGATTGTGCAGCAAAGAATATATACTATAGTCAGTTTGAGAGATAGGTAGTAGACGAGGAAATAACACTTCTTAATCAACAATTAGAGAGCTGCAGACATTGTGAATTGATCACCTTAATCTAACCCACACCTAAGTCCTAGTCCTGCAGAAAGTGGTTGCCATTCTTCTGTCGACATCGTCTCGCCCAGAAGAACAGACGTCGATGACTGAGAGTATGTAGCTTTTAGAGAGTCACCTTCTCGACCTTCGCCTTCTCAGTCGTATCTTCCCCAGTAGTGACTTTGGTGGCGTAAATGTACTTGTCAGTGTGCGTGTCCTCCTGGTCACCAAAGACTACTGCCATCTGTTCAAGCGTATGGCCGCGTGTCTCAGGATAGAAGAAGAAAGAGACTGCGCCATAGGCCAGAATGATGGCCATAAAGACAAAGTAGTACTTCCACCCAATGGCGGCGAGTGCGATTGGGTTAACGAAGACGTTGAAGATGATTGCCAATACCGTGGAGATCCACACCAGACTGAGACCACGGCTGCGGAGACGGTAAGGCCAGATCTCGACAGGATAGGCGAGCAGAAGTGGTGTGCTAAGGCAGAGAAAATCAGTTGTGCGCTTATGAACCCAGGAATAGGCGAAACTTACAGTGAAATATCATATCCAGCAAAGTAGATGAATAGGAATGGGATGACTGCCAAGCCAGTCCCGGTGTTACCAGTCGAGGCAAAAGAGCCAGAGAGACCGGTAATAATGGCAAAGCCGATAAACATGATGAAAAAGGACGAGATATAAAGCATTCTTCTGCCGAGCCGATCGATGAGTAAACTGGCCGCGACACTGAAGAAGAAGTTCCAGATCTGAAGACAACCAGAAATAAGAGTCTGATCCTTGACGCTCGTAATGCCCACTGTATCGAGCACGAGGGGAAGATAGTACGACACGACGCCGTTTCCTGTCCACTGCGCAAAGAAGCCTAGGGTGACAGTGATGAATGCGCGCCAGCGGTTGCTTCGGGTGCTCAACATCTCAGCGTAGCTGGCATCGTCACGGGTGGCGGACTCGGCTGCGATTGTGGCCTGGATCTCAGCAAATTCGAACTGGACGAGGGGCGAGGTGGCATCACCTCCGGCATGAATCTTGGCGAGAACCGCCCGGGCTTCTTCAGTCCGGTCGACGGAGATGAGCCACCGCGGACTCTCGGAGCACATCAGCAGGCCCGGCAGGGCGGCAAGGGGGCACAGCATCTGGAGGATACATGGCAGCCTCCAACCCATGGAGCTGGTATAGTCTCGAGTACCGAAGACAGCCCAAGCAGCGATGATACTGCCGATGTAGAAGCCGCAAGTGTATAGAGCGCTAGCGATGCTTCGGTGTGTCGGGTATGCAATCTCGGCAATCAGCATGGGTGCGGCATTTCCGTAGATGGCAGTGGCAAAGCCGAGGACGAAGCGGCCGACGATGTACATGGCTGTGTTCTGTGCCGCGCTCTGGAGGGCTGATGAGAGGGCAACGAAGAACAGTCCCGCGTGTATGGTAGGCTTGCGGCCAAAGCGAGTCGCGGCCCAGGCTGCCAGAGGGGCTCCGAGACCGACAGCAGCCCAGTAGACGACGTTGATGAAGCCCAACCACGTTCCAGTAGGTGAGTCCATGAAATCATTCCATTGGGATAAAGCCAAGAGACCACCCATCAATGAGCCATCAAAGCCGTTTGCAGAAGCTGTGTCCATATTAGTGCTACGTGTTTTTTTTTTTTTGGGTCTGGTTGGGGGAAGGGATGCTGCAGAGACTCACATAGCAGACTTAGAGACAGGATACAGAAGTTCAGTTTGAGCAAATGCCCCTGGCGATACCAAGGTTTGGGATTGTCGGGTAACACAGCAGCAAGTTCTGCGCCGACATTCCGAAGGTTGGATGAGTTCTGTTTCTCGGATTTCATAGCGACGTTTTGCTGACGAAGGGGGAGGTTGAAAGTCTGGCTGACTGCTTTGATAGACGTGATGGTTGATGGATGAACGAGGGGAAGGAAGCCCAGAACTATATAAAGCAGAGAGAATGGTGAGGCGGGATATCAGAAGACAAGAAAGTTGACAGACTTGGCGGCACCAGGAGGCTTCATATAGAGATGTTGGGTGATCTGTGCTGCTCTCGTGAAGGTCGGGGAAAACTACGGGGTAACCCTGGGGGTCGTGGCCATGGACCTCACTTGCACCCCGGAGAACCGATAGCGCGACCGTGGAGGTGGCTTGGTTCGGTAAGTCCGTGACCTACACTAATAGAGACAACATACTTCATGATGGGGTAGCAGAATGATAGGGGACCATGGGCCCTGGATTAATCGTACCATAATGATACGGCCGCCGTACCAAACACGACTCGATCTATGCTTTACATATCTACGGATAACAGTCCAATATCAATGAATTACAGGTTCAATTATCTATTGAATATATCTAATAAGTCGAGATAAGCCATCGATACTTTTTAACTACTGTTGAAACTAGGGTGAAATCGTAAACTCAGTCCAGACAAAGGTTGGCCAGGATTTGCTACGCCTAGACCAGGGTCTTGCCAATTGCAATACTTTAGATAACGGTACAATCCGTATGCTGCTTGTACCGCAGCCTCCGGGGCTAAAACGTGGAGAGCTCGGGATCTTTAGTGCTGTCCTGCTGGTTGGAGACATTTACTTCTCCAACTACCGGGGAAGAGAAGTGGCCGAAAGCTTCGGCTTTTATGCCATCTCCAACTCTGCAAGGTGGAACGAGGTTCACAAGCCACAAGTATTCGTCACTGCTGAAATATGTATGCTTTTCGTCGGCCCAGCGTTCTCTTCCCAGCGAGGCTAGCTTACACCCTCGCGAATCCCCTGAAAGAAGGAGTAGAAGCATGACACCTCCCTTTGTCCAACCTTAACTGGGTCTCCTACATGGGAAATTTGAGAAAGGGAGATAAGTGAGCGGGTTATGGCCGTTTAGTCTTGAATCAGCTGCAAGCTCGCGGGCTGTATCCCGAATGTAAGCGTACACTGATTTAGTAGACGTTCTTGTGAGAAAGCCTGATAACGCCGCTGTACACAGAAAATAAGGACTGTTATAATCAAGACTGCCTAACTCCATTGAAATTACATTGGATTATTATTCTGCGTTCTGGACTCCACTTCCCCCAGTATCTATCGCTCTTATCTTATATGAAATCTCGGATCATGTTAGTTCGACGCCCTATCTAGGTTGAAAGTGGTACATGAATAAACTGGTTGTTGTGAAGGAGCTTTATGATCAATGTCCCATCAACCGGGGTACTGTATTCCTTGTCAAGATGCATTCGGATTACCGAACCAAAATGCACGGCGAGACCAGACCACTTACAAAGACGTACGAGTTAATGGGATCATCATGGCGAAGGGATGAGAAGAGGATGGGCCTATCAAGAATTTCTTCTCCTTTCGCCCTGTATACCAGTTGGACTTGATTTTGGCTTCAAAAGATTCCTATTGAAAATACATTGATTCTTAGATCAGCTGAATAGTTCCTGAAATGGTTTACCATGAGAATTATGAGTCCCTCGAACCGGCCGAAGAAGACAGCGCTGTCTTGAGTGTAGGCGTACTTGAGGAAGGGCTCATCAGTGGGTTTGTAGGATCTGTGGAATTTGGAAACAATAGAAGAACAACCAACTCAATCTGGATAGCAAGATGTATAAATAGGAATATGTCCAAGTATGGTTTGCTAATATTTATATCCGAAGGTTCCAGAAATAACAAGACGATGCGTGTCCGCTTGGAGCGCAGACTGAACGCCAAATTGGTCCAGTACCCGTGCAACAGCTTCGGCGTCAGCAACAGAAGGAGAGCAGAGCTCCTCTATGAGATCAAATACAATGGCTATGTGGTGACCCGGTTCATTCACCAGCGCCTGAGTCCTGAAGTTGTATCAGCCAGACGGGATGGCATAGTCACAGCGACAGTAATTACAGGCGTTGATATCTAACAGAATGGCCTACTGTTCATTGGTTAGCACCTTCTTGACGAAACACTGGACACATACGGTCGCAAACGAAAAGACACGTCTCTAGCTATAGGTCAGATGTATAAGTTTTCTGTACGCATATTGTCGTAATCTGTAGTAGCTCTTGATTGGGGTGGATGTTTCACAAGTTTATATACAGGACGGAAAGTGATAATTGCATGCTTTCTACTTTATAATATCCTGCCATAGCTTTCATTCCAAGGCGTGTGCAATAGCACGAGATCAAGCTCGCGTCAGATGCGCAATCCATGGTCTTCAAAACTCAAACTGCTCGCCCACCTTCATGCATCTCAACGTCTGCCTTATGCTCCATCTTTTCGTTACTCTCCAGAGCACCTTGTGTATCGGGCGCAAGCTTTGTGCCGTATCGACCGATTTTGTACCAAGGCAGTGAAAACAGCTCATCCGTACCCTCAAGTGATCGCCCAGCCATCTCGGGGACGAAAAGCCATACCCAAGCCAGGCCGAGAAGACAGACACCCACACAGAAAGCGAAGAACCCGGTGCTTGTCAAGGAAATAAGCATGAGCGGGACAGCCTTGGTGTTACCGTACTGGTTTGCAAAATGCAGGCACATGGTCATGGAACTGCCCAGAGCTCGCAGTCGAAGAGGCCAAATCTCAGCGTTGACAAGATACTGGAACGAATTCCATCCCATTGTCCATCCCACTCCCGAGATGTATAGCATGGCAATAGCGCCGACTCCAGCCTTCTTTTGCGTACTGCTCAGATCTCCGTTCTCCAGGGCCTCAGTGCCAACGACACCGAGGAAGATAGCAATATACAGAATGGAAATCGTCTGGAGAGCGATACCTGCATACAGAGATCGGCGTCTTCCGATGAAGTCAACCAGGAACAAGGCGCAGGCGTAAGCTGAGGTAAGCTTCACCACACCGAGGATACAGGTTGCGAATAGCTTCTCAGATTGGCCAGACTTGCCCAGGATGCCGAAGAATTCGGCTGCGTAGATGGTGATGGCGCTGGCCCCAGACCATTGGCCAAGGACCTGGGACATAAAGCCCAGCATGGCTCGATATCGGTTGGCGGGGATAGTCACAAGCTCGCGAAGCTTGCCCCATCTTGAGACGCCAAGAACAGCCTCCTGTTCTCGCTCGAGTTGCTCGCGGATTCCGTATAGTTCGGCCTGGACGAATGGGTGTGTCTCGGGCAGCTGCCTGAGATGACAAAGCGCCTTCAAGCTATCGGATTCCCTGCCCTTCATAGCGAGCCAGCGTGGTGTCTCGGGGACGGTGAATGAGAGAATGAGCAACAGCCTGGAGTCTCTCGTATCAGCCAGCAAATCCACAAAAGTCAGCAAGGAGACTTACCCAGAGAATCCGAGGTGGCAGGTCTGAGGCGCCACCCACTGGTAACGAGAGGAGTTGGAAAGGTTGATGGATGCGCCCCAGTTGCTAAAATACGCAACCATAACACCAAGATAGACAGAGCCGGCGAAGATGTTTGTAAGCATGCCACGAACAGCTCGGGGGGCAGTCTCGGCGAGGTATGTCGGACCAACGACGACGGTCATGCCGATACCAAGGCCTGCGATGAAGCGTCCAGCTAGCACCTGGCCGACGCTGCCATGACTGACCACAACAATGATGAAACCGATGAGCCAGAGGGCACAGAGAACTTGTAGTGATCGAACGCGGCCGATCTTGTCGCAGAGGAAGAATGCTAGTAGAGAGCCAGCAATGGAGCCGATCTGGACCATGCTGGTTATGTTGGATTCGACCTGTGCTTGTTCGTGTTCCGAGCCGTGGTCTAAGCCAAACTCTTCTCTGAAGCTCTTGAGAGTGACCATTCCACCAACCAAGCCTTCGTCAAGACCACGACTAGCGCCCAGAACACCTTAAGCCGCGTAAGTTATGCAGCCGGACACAAAGATTGAGAAAAGTACTTACCAAAAACGAAGGTGCTCCAGTACAGGCGCCAGTTGAGCACCTCCTTGGGCGTGTCCACCAACGCCTCCTTGTTGCCGAGTCTGAATTTCATCCTTGATATTGACAGGAATATAGAAGCCTGCACAAGGGAGAGAAGGAACCGCAAGAGACAAGAAAAAGTCCTGACAGCGAATATATGTGTTCTCAATACACCGCTGACAAACACGACTTTTGCCAGCAGACGAATAATATTGTATTCTCCACAAAGATATGAATCCTTCGAAGCGAAGATTCATGAATCGAATCCCTCAAGGACGATTGGCAACAGATTTGCTCCGCACGGCAACTTTATGCCGGGCCATGCTACGCTTCCATCTCCTCAGCGGATCTGGAGACTCACTCGTTTCGCGGGGATTGCAACGATTCTCCATCTTAACCCCACCCTCCGAAAACTTTATGAGATATGATGTACAGTAGAAGCGATTCGTGACAGCGTCTGTCTTCTCCGCACGGCATCTTTGTGCCGAGAAATGTCTCCCCCTCCCCTCGTTTCCTCACCCCTCATGCCCCCCCCAACTCAACCAAGCGTGTATGGGGAGACGGTAATTTCCCCGCATCTCCTTTCTTTCTCCCTCATCTCTCTGGTTGCTGACGTTTAAAGCCGCAAACACATCTCATCCTAGTGGCCCGACGGGCGAAGACCGTTGCTCATAGAGGGCCATGCACCTTTTTTGCCTTGCACGGACAGACGGCCCTGGAAAGAGTCCGACGGAATTCTCGCCAATGCCATAAATCACTCAGCTGATTCCCAGAGACAGACGCGAACAAGAATTGACATCGTAACGGAATTACAAGGCGCGTCCATTAATTCCTGTCCCGATGCTTCTCTAGCGGCATGCCTAACAGATCCGATCCGGGGGAACATGGCTTCTTCAGCCAGATCCATAGCTTTAGAGTTATTACCAATATTGTCAAGCGATAGTAAATACCACGTCCAGCACTTTTATGCGAGCATAGGCAAAACAAGAAGCTCTGTGTTAATTATTACTCGACCACCAACCACACAAGCACCGACCACATAAGTAACCAACAGCGCGTTTATTCACACGACTCCACCAAATCTCATCAAGATATAAATCGACCTCATTATCACATTTACAGGCTTCAGCACTAGCTATTAGTAGGAACTATTTATGAAAATATGCCTCATACGCAGTACTTGTCGATTAAAAAGGCAGCAATACATATTTGCACCTAACTGTTTGCTGATGTTTACGCTACCCTACACTTCAAGCGACCGAGCTCGCCGCTACTCGGGTCTAGGCACAGACGGGCTCAAAAGCTCTGATGAGCATATCGACAACTCGGCCAGCGACTCTAAAGCCGAGGCCGAGGCCGATGCCGAAGCAAGTCCTTTTGATTCTTAAGGCGAAATGCCTGGCGAAGCCTCTGATTCTGATCAGTTAGATGACTAGTCAGATTACAAGGCTGACCACCCGGTCACCCCGTCAGGCAGCGAGCAGGCGATTTCAAGTCCAGCAAGCCAGTTAAAGAACGTGGGAGGGGACAGCTCCGCTGAGGATGCTTTGGGTATGTTGAGAAGATAGCGAAGGCGGGTGAAGAGGCAAAGACGACGGCTTGCAAGGGAGGCAGCACTGAACGGCCAAAAAGGAGGGAACAGTTCGGCCCCAGCTGCAACTGCTTCTCTTTATCCACGTCCCCACCGAGCAGCGTTCATCCCTTGGCTGGGATACCTTCAACATCGAACAGGGTTACACGAATGAGCAGAGGAAAAGCGGAACGAACACTGTGTTGTTCGGTGTTCATTCATTCTCTTCATATATCAGTTTTGTTGCTTAGCACGGCTCTATGCAACTCTGTCTTAACATCCGAGATCAGACCATCTAATCAATTCTCATTGTATCCATACCCCAGGTATGGATCCAAGTTGATTCCAGTGGTCTTTTTTTTGTCCAAGGCGTCTGTTATTTAATTAGTAGCGTGGAGAAGAATGACAAATAACCACAACCCTTGCGCTCACCATCTCCCTGCGCGTCACCGAGCACCTACCTATCAGACCAGCTGCATCGAAGGACAAGAGGACATTCCGAGGAGCTTGGTAGTTTGCAACGAAGTTTAATGTCTGACAATATTTACTACTGTAGTATGCAGGATTGTATAAAAAAAGAAATAAAGGGAAAATCGTATCAGTACATACAAATAGTAGCGATCAATTTGAACGACAACATTATACAGAACTGGAGACCATGCCGTAGATTCATGAACAGCTTCCGAAACTGGGTGCCCAGAACAGACTGGATGCTACACTTTGAAGTCACATCTGAATTCAAGTCATGTATCCTGTCAATTAATGGTGGTATAACTCCTCTCAAGAATCTAATACATGTGGGACTTCTCTGAGCAAATAATTGACAACTGCATCGGGTCCGCTACCATTCTGTAGTCCCCTAGGAAAAGCTAGCACTTTGATGTCTGCTACCACCGATCTTGCCAAGGCCTGGATTTGCTGGGCCTCTTCGGGAGACCACATGGACGCAGAGAACTGTGCTCGAATCAGAACAATATGCCAGGCAGAACATGGGGAGTAAAGGAGCTTACCAATAGATTCGGTTTGTGTAGGGTCACCTTTGGCAGAACCTCTTCAATGTCTAAGGCATGGTAAGTATGGGGCAGGCTAAGCACTCGTCACAGGCTAGCCATACTCGAGCAATTAGCGACATGGGTGATTGCGTAGTCTTCTTTGAGAGCTTGGATCAAGCGTCCGATCAGTCGTTTCGCACGTTCTGGGGATGTATTGACGGTGACAAGTCGGAAGTGGGGATTCTCGGCAGACATTGTTGTGTTGTGTTATATTATGAAGAGGGTCAGGGTGTAAGTACCTTGCTTCAACATAATGGAGACAAAGTTCCAAGAACACTCTTGGAGATGGGACGAATCTAAAGTAGTATAATTCCCTCAAAGCGATTCATCAGGCAAAAATCCTCCTCAATGGCTACGTACTTAAAGATCCTGGCATATTTAAGCGTAACAGATGTGCAATACTTGCCCCTCGGTGTATGACACGATTATTTACTCCATTTCACAAAGTTCGCCAAGGTGACCGGTTGACATTGTCCTACGGGAGAATCCAAGGAACGCCACTGAATTCTATCTACGTAGCCAAAAGTCGATGTCCTGCATGTGATCGAGTCTTAATTTTAGAATACCATTATCAGATCCAGCTCGATGGCTGACTACAGCCTGGCCAGCTTCTTTGTAATATGTAGGATTCCCTCTCAACTCTAAACGATCGTGACTACCGATGTGCTAATACTAAATCATGCATACGACAAGTCAGTGTAGTTGGGGAGTAGTGAGGTGAGCATTGACATTGTGAAAGCATGCGACTTCGGCACCAACATCGGACATGTATCTGTTGACATGTTACGAACAACCAGCTGTCGTTCTGGCCTACAAGGTAGATTGCTTTTACAGGTTGTTATCGAGACAATTGGAGAAATGAAATTTGTAGAGATGGGTAAATAATGAATTCTGGTCACACAAATGAGCACTTCTTAAAAAGTACAGCCATAAACTTCACACATGGCATTGCCCTGACAGATAAGTTGAACTATTGCTCTATGTTTAATTCACTATTCATTTATCTGGTATAGCAGAGATAATAAGTAGAAAGGCTATGACGGCAGATATGATTTACTTAGTCGTGAATCAAGCTTAATCGGTTACCAGACGTGAGCGTACTTGGGACTATTGTCCTCTCAGCCCAGTTCAGATATCCATCCCTCTTGTCATTGTTGCGCCATTTACTATTACGTTTTAGGTCAGTTCACTTCCTCGAAATGAAAACATAGGAGTTGTAAAAATAAGTGGTGGGCGTAGATTGAAGCAAGAGAAAAGATGGCAAAAACAGTTCGAGTCGAAAGAAATTGAAACTTACTACCACCAAAACTCATCTCCGGGCTGCTCCGTATATAGTTCAGCTGCTTTGCCTGCTTGCAGCTTCTCGGTATAGTCCGGGTTGTACAGCAAAGGGCGCCCGATAACAGCGGCGTCCATACGACCCTTGGCTATCCATTCATCAGCCTCCTCGGGAGTGAAACCTGTGTTGCCAAAGAGGAGAGTATTCTTGAGGATAGGTCGCAGCTTGGCGATGGGATCCCACTGGACACCTCGAGGTTTGCCGTCAATCATGAGATCGTATGACTCCCACCATCGCATGACCTGGACATAGGCAAGGCCTAGCTTATCTAGCTCGGCACAAAACCCGCCGTACGTGGCCATGGCGGCTTCTGGTGATGGGTTACCCTCGGAGTCCAACTCGCCCATGTCGTTGTAACCACCACAGGGTGCGATTTTAATACCAATACGATTCCAGGGAAAGTGCTTATTCATCTGGGCTAGGCAAGCCAAGGAGAACCTCATCCTGTTCTCCAGGGAGCCGCCCCATTTGTCCTTGCGCTGGTTGCTATGGGACTCGAGAAACTGCATAGGGAGATAGCCATTGGCATTATGAATCTCAACGCCGTCAAAGCCAGCCTCCTTCGCCAGTCTGGAAGCGTTATCATACAGCTTGATGATGGCTTCGGGATCCCTGATCTCAGGAACGCTGTAGCCAGGACCTCCAGGAACGTTACGAAACTTGCCTCCTCTGGCAGCGATGGGTGAAGGTCCTGGAACGGGTTCGCCAAGCTCTCGCTGAACACGAGTCTCTGGATGGGCGACGCGGCCAACATGGTGGAGTTGGCAGAAGATCCTACCACCACGCTCATGAACGGCGTCCGTTACTTTTTTCCAACCTTCAACATGCTCTTGTGAGTATATCCCAGGCATGAAAGTCCACTCGACACCTTGTGGACAGATGAGAGCAGCTTCTGAGATCTAGTTGAAAGCAGGTGTCAGCCTCAGCTCAATCATTACACAATTTGCAAGAGTTGTTGTTATCTTTCGGCTTACTTACGATCAATCCTGTGCCTGCACGCTCAGCGTAGTAGGGTACATGGAGGTTCTCCCGCGGTACATTATCACGGTTCCTTGTCAGGGATGCCATGACCACTCGATTCTTGAGCGTGAGATCACCCATCTGCAGGGGGCTCATGAGGCTGTTAAGATTTGACGCCATTGCTGCTTTTCGAGTCACCGATTTTTCCTTAGCGCCTTTGAAACAGATGAAAAGTATAGGTAAAACAACAAAAAAACGAACAAAGTATATAAGTATAAACCCAGTCGTTTCCAGTCAATGTAGAATTTCCACGAAACGTTCTGTTTTAACGTCAGAAGGAACCGGAAAAAAAAATGCTAAATAAAAAAATACCCAACAAGTTCGACTTGATTAAATTCTCCAACCAGAATCGCTCGTTGACTCTTTACTCCAAGTAGGGGCGTTAAATACCCCCAGCTGCTGATTAGTGAGCGTCTGATTTCTTCTCCAACCCAACCTCCACTCACTCAAGCACAATTTGTCAGCGGTAATGGACGTATTCATGCACCTGTATGATAAGGACAGCCATGGCGGAGATGACATTGGTACTTGTTATGTTTATCAAACAGGCTATTCTGACACCAGCATAACAATCACCAACTCTCCCTGCCCGTTTCCCGGAGGATCTTGTATCATCGATCAATCACAATGATTTCCATCTCCTATCAATCCCTGAGGGACTTTTCTGGACTGCAGGCCTTGCGGGAGGCTGTCGCCAACCATGACCCGGGTTTTCTACTGGACGATTTGCCCGCGCTACCAGCAGGTATCCAGGTCGATTTCAAGGTGAGCAAAGGCCATAGATTCATGCTTTCTTCGTCTCCGCCGTCTTTCTTTTTGAAATTGTGCTAACATAAGCCTCCCCATTCAGCACAATATCAAGTTGCAGAAGAACCACACATCGTCGTCAACTGCTTTAACGTCTCCAGACGCAGCGACGGAATTGATGCGAACCCTGCATCAGTGTTCCCATACAGTTTTCAATAACCTTAGTCATGTGTTTGAATTACCCTGGGAGAAGTATCTGAGTGAGATGCATGAGTTTAACGCACCCGGTCTGGATGAGCTCCAGACTGTAAATGTCCAAGACCCCATACCCAACGCCTGGTCCACGCTGGTAAGCATCGTCTCTACTATCGCTATTCTCCCCAAACACCCTTTTCGTACGAGTCTTGAGCTGATGTTGAGTTCTTCTAACGTCTAGACGCTCATCATTCCTTCGAGCAATCCCAAGACAGCTCTTGTTCTATTCGGAACAGCGCTTTCGGTCTTCTCTGAAGGTCTGACGCCTGAACTGTCTCATAAAGCCATCGATGAGCAGCTCCTGGGCAGTTTTCCCTCTCCAGTTCAAGGCAAATGGGTGGTATATTACGTCAGGCCTAATGATGAAGTATTTTACACCAGAACGGCTGGTGCTCTTATGACCCCGTTCTCAACTTCGGAATTTGAGTCCAGAAAGAGAGTCAAGGAAGTGTTTACGCCTTAAATTCTATATAGAA
Source organism: Fusarium penzigii (assembly GCA_013623535.1). NCBI lineage: Eukaryota > Fungi > Ascomycota > Sordariomycetes > Hypocreales > Nectriaceae > Fusarium > Fusarium penzigii. Next base: position 209,779 of record JABFFC010000077.1, read on the forward strand.
TAGTTTAAAATGAACGATCAACTACGTGAATCAAGTGGATTCCGCTACTATAAAGCTGCCGATAAGAATGCACTACAGCAGTGCTATGCTGTTCCCTTCTCCCACGTCTTGACTTTCACATGACCATGTCCTGCACCGCGCATTTCCTCTCCTCCCTGACATTCCCCACCCCCCCCCCCCCCCCCCCCCCCCCCCCCCC